>PVJC01021647.1:12507-28128 GCA_004026665.1 Murina feae
CAGGAGGACGAGTGGATCTTTATTTTGGCTGCACATTAAAGCACCTGAAAAGCTTTTTTTTTTTTTTGAAATACGGTTCCTGCCTGGCCGCTGTGGCTGGGTGGTTGAGTGTGGACTCATGAACCCTGAGGTCACTGGTTCGATTCCTGGTCAAGGGCACAGGCCCAGGTTGCGGGCGTGCAGGAGGCAGCCGATCAGTGATCCTCTCTCATCACTGATGTTTCTAACCCTCCTCTCCCTCCCCCTCTCTCTACAGTCAACAAAAACATATTTTTTAAAAAAGAAAAGAAATACAAATTCCTTTGTTGCTAGTGTTCCTTTTGTCCGTTTCTCTCAGGAAGGCGTGTCATGAGGTCAGGGGTTACCTTCCAGTGGCTTCTGCGGCTCCAGTAGTTTGCAGGGTGTTTGACTCAAGAAATGCTTTGAATCAGTGACAGACGGGAGAAGAATGACCTCCATCTGCTCTTGGCCCCCAGTGACAGGCAACCTTTGGAGCCTGGGTCGCTGTTTGCATTAACAGCGAGGGGCAAGTTCAGAGATGTCAGCCCGGCCTAGCACGTGCCTGGCTCAGAGCAGATTCCCCGTCGGTTTCAGTTGCGTGAAGGAACGGACCTTCTCGCTCCTCCGGGAGGACTGACTTAGATTATGTCACAGAGGTGCCCCAGCGTATCACCCGGAGAACGCGCGCTCCGAAGTGCCCCACGGCTCACAAATGGGCAATGACCTGAGAGCTTCCCGTGGGCGAGGACCTGCACACGTCAGGTGCTGTGGAAATGACGTGTGTGCACGCAAGCATACCTGGTCACACTGACTCTCTGAGAGAAACACACGAGCGAAAGCTGGGTGTGGGGCGTGGACGTGGCCTCCGTGTTCCCTCTGCTCCGCCTGCGCCCCTCTTTCTGTGAGAAGCTCCTGCAGCTGCGTGGACCTTTCTTCTCATGGAAATGACATGTTTGGGCCTGAAGGACTTGGTCTGTTTTGCTTTATTCATTTATTTATTTTTGTTGTTCCTTTGTGGGTTTTTACAAAATCTTTATTGTTGAAAGCCTTACCCCCCCCCCATTGACCTGTCCCACTCTGCTCCCCCCACCCCCACCCAGCCCCTCACCACCCCTTGTCCATGTACACATCTGCGAACACAAGTTCATTGGCTGGTCCCTTCCCACCCACCCTCCCCTGCCTTCCCTCTGAGGTTCATGATTCCGTGTCTCATCTATTTTGTTCATCGGTTTCTGTTGCTTATTAGATTCCACATATGAGTGGGATCATGTGATCCTTGTCTTTCTCTCACTGGCTTATGTCACTTAACACAGTACTCTCCAGGTCCATCTATGCTGTTGCAAATGGTAAGCATTTTTCTTCTTTTCTTTTTTCACAGCAGCGTAGTATTCCACTGTGTAGATGTACCGTAGCTTTTTTATCCACTCACCTACTGATGGGCACTTAGGCTGCTTCCGGATTGTAAACTATCAGCTATTGTAAACTCTGCTGCTATGAACATGGGGGTGCATGCATTCTTTCTGATGGGTGTTTTGGGTTCTTAGGATATATTCCTGGAAGTGGGATCACTGGGTCTCATGGGAGTCCCATTTTTAATTTTTGAGGAAACTCCATGCTGTTTTTAGGACGTGGTCTTTGATCCCTGGTTTGCTCTGCGACCTGATAGAAATCACTTTTCTCAGGCTCCACATCTATAAAATGGGTCTGTTCACTGCATCAGGGGCTCCTTCGTTATGGCGCACATGTTTGAAAGGCTACAGCGTGCCAGGCACTGTTCTAGGTTCAGGAGGCAGAGCAGCAAAAGAGCAGACGTGATCCCTAGTCCCATGGAGTTTTCATGATGGCAAATGAGGCTGGAAATAAACAAGAAAAACAAAATCAAGTCGTGGTTGGTGCCGCGGGGCAAACAGAACAGGCGGCAGGAAGAGCCGGGCTGGAGGGGCGAGGACACTCCTGGACAGGTGGTCTGAGAGGTCCCTCGGGAAGTGACATCTAAACATGTTTTTCTTGATTTTTAGAGAGAGAAAGAGGGGGAGAGAAACATCGTGAGAAAGAATCATTGACTGGCTGCCTCCTGCACGCCCCCTACTGGGGATGGAGCCCGCAACCTGGGCCTGTGCTCCGACCAGGAATCGAACCGTGACCTCCTGGTTCCTAGGTCAACACTCAACCACGGAGCCACGAGGGCCGGCTGCATGACACTTTCCATTGTTGCTGTAGGTGGGTGGATAGGAGAGTATAAACTGGGGCTAGAGTTTTTTGCAAACAAGGCAAAATATACATACACATGGGGGGCGGCGTGTGCTCAGACTTGGTCTCTCTCGTGTTTATTTTGAGGTTCACTGAGTTGATGCTCAACCGCTGAGTTGCACCAGCTGGGCAGGAGGTGACATTTAAGTTGATACTTGAAAGCGAAGCAGGATTCAGCCGTAAATCCGTGGGATGCAGAGGTCTCACCACTGAGACCAGTGGGGCTGGCAGGACGGGGGCAGGAGGTGAGGGGAGAGGCTGGCGGCCCGACCAGGGGTGTAGAGTGAATCCCAGTGCGCAGGCTCTCCAGGGAGAGGCTGATGGAGCCCTCACTTCTCTGATACCATGACCTCTTGCTACCTCCTCCTCCATCTTTGCGTCTTCTCACGTGTTTGGGGAAACATTTCCTTAGGAGTCCTGCCTCAGAGCCAGGAACGCCCTCCCCAGCGTCTGCTGCATCCAGGACATGTGCCTGTGACGCCGGCGCCATGTCAGATGCCCTCAGGTAGAGCTTTACATTGGAGATGAGGGGCCAGACAGGCACTGTGGGTCTGTCCTGCAGGGGTGAGGCTCACGCGTGTCGCCTGTGGGGCGGGCAGAGCTTCTGATGCAGTGCGGGTGCCAGGGCCCGGCCAGCAGCATGGAGCTTGGGGAGTGCCCAGGTGGCAGAGCTGAGCTCGGTGCTCAGCCCCAAGGCCCTGCTGCTTGTCTAGGACCATCCCCGGCTCCATAGCATGGCTCCCTCGTGGAGTTTCTATGAGTCTCTAATATTCATCTACTAGAGGCCCGGTGCACGAAATTCGTGCACTCATGGGAGGGTGGTCCCTCAGCCCAGCCTATGTCCTCCTGCAGTTCAGGAGCCCTTGGGGGATGTCCGACTGCCATGGAGGTGGGAGAGGCTCCTGCCACCACCACTGCACTCGCCAGCCGTGAGCCCAGCTTCTGGCTGAGCAATCTCCGCCTGTGGGAGCACGCTGACCACCAGGAGGCAGGTCCTGCATTGAGCGTCTGCGTCCTCGTGGTCAGTGCATGTCATAGTGACCAGTCGTTCTGCCATTTGGTCAGTTTGCATATTAGCCTGTTATTATATAGGATGAGTTTCTTTTCATTTAAATGAGCGAAGGCGGGTTTCTGTTTGCAGTTTAGGGTCCTGGGTCCGTGCTCCAGCCTGGAAAGTTAGGGTCCAGGAGACTCACTGCCACCGTCAGAGGAGCGTTCGATTAGGAGAGTCATTCCAACTCTCAGTTGTTGGGCTAATTACTGGCCAGAAACGACCTGGAGATGTAAACACTGCTTATTTGAAAACCCTGTTTCCCATGTATATTCTTTAAAATATATTTTTATTGACTTCAGAGAGGAAGGGGGAGGGGGAGAGAGAGAGAGAAACATCTATGATGCGAGAGAGTCATGGATCGGCTGCCTCCTGCCCACCCCACCCTGGGGATGGAGCCTGAAACCCGGGCCTGTGCCCTGACTGGGAATCGAACTATCATCTCCTGGTTCATAGGGCGACTCTTAATCACTGAGGCACGCTGGTGGGGCTCCATATTTTATTTACAGAATTAGTGTTGACAAGCTTGTTTCTGTCCTAAAAGTCTGTTTCTTTTTCTGGGAAAGAGACTCATGGGGAAGCAGACTGATTATTCATTGTTTTCTCTGGAAACCTCCTGGGGCCTCCATTAGCGGGAAGAGCAGGGTGGAGTGCAGAGATGCCCGACGACACTCAGAGCTCCAGGCTCCCAACACGCCCTTGGTGAGGAGCGCATTGCCCGACCACTCCTCCTCACAGAGCCCACCAGGTGGTGAAGCTGAACACACGCCTCATTACTCACCACAACCCGAGGCACCGATGCACCGCATGCGGCGTCTGTTTCGTGTCATTATTTCAGTAACATATGCGAGCAGCCCGCCCAGGCCTCCTGGGTGCAGCTGGGACTCTAAGTTCAAGTGGTCCTGCCCAGCGGGGCTGGCGGAAGATGCTGTTCGCAGGGACCACCCTCCGCTCGGGCCTGGCTGCCCCCGGGAGG
This sequence comes from Murina feae, assembly GCA_004026665.1. Taxonomy (NCBI): domain Eukaryota; kingdom Metazoa; phylum Chordata; class Mammalia; order Chiroptera; family Vespertilionidae; genus Murina; species Murina feae. The sequence goes on from PVJC01021647.1 coordinate 16,785, forward strand.
GTCCTCACAGATGGAGCCTCCTCTGAAACAGCCTCCCCCAGGCCCTCCCCCCCCCCGGCTCTGGGTTGAAGGTCTGAGTCTTCTCTCACTCCTGGCAGCTTTCAGTCCTCGCAGGGATTCCCATGTCTGCCGCTGGGCTTGTGTTCTTTTTCGCTGGCATAGCTTCATGCCGACTCCCCGCCGAGAACACCCCTCTGCCTCCATCGGTGGAGGCAGCCTGAGGACAGAGGCCCGGGACACTTCTCCTCTTTACCTTCATGGAAGGTGCTCGTGGCGACACACAGGAGGGAAGTGAGGGGCCGTTTTTCTGAGGCCGCCTCTGCCTCAGACCAGCGCGTGCTTCCAGAGCAGCGCCCTTTGCCCGTCGACAGGAAAGCAGGGTTTTGATCCCGAGGGTCTCGCTGTGAGTAGCCCGTAGGCTGAGGCTCATGCAGGCTTCGCTTCTGCAGTGAGTTTTCAGGGACTTCCTGTTCATGGCGTGTTTGTCCCTAAGTGTTTGGGGACTCACTCCTGGCCACTTGAGTGTTCTTCCCTGGAGATCTTCTCTGTGTTAATGGGTTTGGAGACAGAATGCTTTGGGTGGGAAATTCTCCTCTAGAGACACCTTTTCTGTGTGTCCCCCCTCCCGCCCCTCTTTTGTCTTAATGCATGATGGATATTTAAAATCCTGCATTATAGCTGGAGATATGCACTTGTGTTATTAGAGACGTTATGAGAGTTTAAAAGTAAATTTCCTAAATAGCTAGGTGATGGGTATATAGTGGTTATATATATTCGGTATTTATTTTATTTTTGATAATACAAAGTCAAAAAGGAAATGTTTCCCGGCTGGTGTGACTCGGTGGTTGAGTGTAGACCCAGGCACCAAGAGGTCACGGGGTTTGATTCCTGGTCAGGGCGCATGCCCAGGTCGTCAGCTCAGTCCCGGCAGGGGATCTCCTTCCTCGATGTTTCTCTCTCCTTCTCCCTTCCTCTCTCTAACAATCAACAAAACATTTAAAAAAAAGAGAGAGAGAAAACGTTATACATTAGGCTGATAGAACCCCTGACTTAGGCAATTTGCTAGGCTTCTCCAAGCTGCAGGGTCCTTATTGTAAGAGGAACTCAGACAGAAAGGGTGCATGCTTTGCTGATGGGGTTAGGGCTTTATCAGGAAATGAATGCTCTAGTGTCCCGGGCACACTCGACCCTAAAACACGGGGCGAGCATCCATTAGAAAGGGATTTCGCGCAAGTGCCACTCAGCACTGATTAACCCAGCAAGAACTGCGCAGAGGTTCGCGGAATGACTGCCGGCACCCAGGGGATGCCGGGTCACGGAGGCTGGCATGTGCTGCCTTTGCAAGGTGGTCCCAGGAAATGGAGTAAAACAGCATCATTTGGAGCAGTGCACCCCTCATCGTCTGTTAGTGAAGGAAATGGGCATCTCAGTAATAACAAGTGACGGCGGCGTCGTAACTGAGGGGCGCTCAGTAATGTCTCCCCAAGTTCACGCTGGTGTGTAGACGCTGTCACTGGAGAAAGGACCAAGGCTGGTTTCTCAGGGAGTCTCAAGGGAATCTTTATCTTAAAGATCGAGTTAGAGTATTTATTGTGCACGTTTAATTCCCATTAGCGGCAGATAACCTTTGTCCAGAGCCCACTGTGCGCTGAGAAACGTACGCACTTTCCAGCAGGGGCCCCGTTTCCGTGTCACAGCCGCATCGAGACGGGTGCTGCCACCCTCCCTCGGTGGCTGAGGCTGGTCCGAGGCTCAGGGAGGTTGACTACTTGGCCCACGTGCATGTAAAAAAATGACAAAACTGAGAATAGAAATTCTCTTCCAACTCTAAGACCTGTGGTCTTCACTGTAGCACATTGTTCTTTATAGCAATTGTTTCAGTCCAGACTTTTTCCTAAACGCTTCTGTTTTCCTGTCTCTTTCTATAGCTCCTTTGTTCAGCTCCCTGAACAGGCACACGTGAGATTTTTATTATGACGGTTCAGAAAGTGCATTTTGGAAATGGAAAGGGTATACGTGAGAAGGTGTCAGTGCAGATAACTGATCACATGTCATGTTAGTTTCCTAGGACCGTCATAACAAATGCCACAGACGTGTGGTTTCAAACAACAGATTCATTTTCTCGCTGTTCTCGACGTCAGAGGGTCAGAATCAACGTGTTGGCGGGACTGACTCCTTCTGGAAGCTCTGAGGGAAAATTGGTCCATTTACTGGCTTCTGGTTGTTGCTGACGATCCTCGGTATTCTGGTTTGTAGCCGAGTGATCCCAGCCCCTCCCCGTCTTCATGTGGCTTTTTCCCCGTGCCTCAGATCTCCCTCTTCTTTTTCTTATCAGGACACCAGTCGCTGGCTTTAGGCCCACCCTCCATCCAGGACCACTGTATCGGAAAGTTTTAACTTAATCACATCTGTCAAGACTCTCTTTCCAATAAGGTCACATTTGCAGCTCCCAGAGGTCAAGGTCAGCACTTGGACAGATCTCTCCCTGACTCACTGCTATTGCGAACATTTATGTTAAAGAAACAGGTGAAATAGTACAAGTGTAGTACCAACTCCAGTTTTAGATCATCTCAACTTATAGATTACTTAGGGTTCTTTTTTTTTTCAATAAAATTTTTTTATTGATTTCAGAGAGGGAGAGGGGGAGGGAGAGATAGAAACATCAATGATGAGAGAGAATCATTGATTGGCTGCCAGTTGTGACCACTTGGTTCATGACTTAACACTCAACCACTGAGCAACACTGGCTGGGCCAGATGACTTCGTTTCAGGTGTATTTTATACGAGAATGTTATTCTTATGTGCATGGTCTCATTGCCAGAGATCTCCCCCAAAGATTTAAACTTAAATTTCCTTTTGCTGCTTCACTGGTATAAATACATGCTAATGACCAGCTTTTCGTTATTCCCAGGATATACTGTTCCATATGCACGTTGAGTTCCTCATCGCTTAACATTTTGATATTTGAAATTATTCTTAAGAGACACTGCTCCATGTTCTATTGATGTCTCCCGATTCTCATCCCAGAGCACTTACCGCTGTGACACAGAATGTTAGCGCTGGACTTAGTGAGGAGATAATGAATTAAAAATATCGACAAGGCAAAGAAGATGTAATCTCATTTGACGATTGGCCAGAATTGGGAGCATCCAAGAGAGGAAACCCAAACTGGGCATCAGGAAGTCTGGATTCCGTTCTCAACATTTCACAAGGTCTGCTCCTGAGCAGAGTGCACCGACAATAATAATAATATAATAATAATTCTAGAGAATAAAATGAGCTGAGAGATGACCACAGCATGTAGATTGCTAAGAGCCTTGGAGAGGGTGACTCGTGAAGAAACATGAACGTCCAGTTTGAACATACTTTGAGGGATAAGAATGAGGGAAGTGAGGCTGGTAGGTGGTCTATGCCTGTTTAAAACAATCCATGTGTTTTTGACACAAGCTTAGAAAGACCGTATTTGTTGCTTAGACGCTTGGTGACGTGCTGTGGAGGAGAGGAGATGCTAATAGAACGAGGAAAGGTTCGGTAGGACCAGTGGTTAGAATAGACCCCTCCTCGCGGGTGGTGCTGGGAGTGTTGTTGATAAACTAACCGTAAAAGATAGTTGATTACAAAGTGATTATGAAGAAGATGCATGTCTACTTACACTGTTTTATTTTAGATTAAAACATACAGTTGTATTTACTCGTCTAACTTTTCATATAAATTGAAACCTTTCTTTTGAGTGTGAGTCTGCTGATGCGAGTTCTGCAAAGACTTTCTCTGGGGAAAATGGTTAATGATTACTTCTTCAAATGGGAGGAAGAACGGAGGGATACCTCAAGGGACCAAAATGCAAAATTCCTTTGAAACGGTAATGATTTTGTCTCAATCTTCTAAAATATACTTTTAGTGATTTCAGAGAGGAAGGGAGAGGGAGGTAGAGATATCAATGATGAGAGAGAATCACTGATTGGCTGCCTCTTGCACCCCCCCCCCCCCACTGAGGGCGGAGAATGCAACTCGGGCCTGTGCCCTGACTGGGACTTGAACGTGACCTCCTGGTTCCTAGGTCTATGCTCAACCACGCCGGCCGGGCTGTCTCCTTGCTCATAGCTGTGTCGCCCGCACGAATGTGACTCTGGGGCTGGGTACTGACTGCGTGGTGGTTTGATGAGGAAAAGGAAAGAGGAAGGGATGCGTGGTGGGCAGCCGACAGTTCTCCTTCCAGTGAGCGGAGGTGGACACGGTACGTGTGGTGGGAACAGTGGCCTACGTGTATGTGGGGCCACGCCTGGTCGCGCTGGGTGTCCATCCACTCGCCCCCGGCGGGATGCTTCCCACTGCGATGGAGCGTTGGAGGGTGTCCACGTCCCTCGTGGATGGTGAACAGGTCGAGTGGGATCTGCTTTGAGAAGCTCTGCTCTCTGACTGAGTTTTAAAGGTGCTGCCAGAGGCTCCCAGAGACTCAAAGGGAGAGGACTTCCCGAGAAACTTAGATTTGAGCCCGCGTTGGAGGACGGGCTAGTGGAGGGTTCCCGACGAGGAGAGGGCCTGCTTGTCTGCGGTGGAGACAGGGCCCCAGGCATGGATTTGCATCACAGGCTGGGTGGTGAGGGTATTTCCATGGGTTTCCATGCCTGCGAGAGCATTCTCGTGGCCACGGGTCACCTAGTTGTGTCGCTGTCCATGGGTGGTCTTTCCCTGGGGGCCACTCTCACCTCCCTGGGGCCGGAAGGTAGGGGTGATGTTCTCGGATGGTTTAAAGCTGTACTCGGTGTGGGGTTTCATTTCTATGTCTATGCACAGACTTGGTCTGTGATTGGGTTCTTTATCTTGCAAAATAAGGCTAAATATGTATCTTTTAAAGTATAGCTTTGTTGTTGTAAAAACAATTAGGGTCTTCTTTTCATGAACAGTTTTATGCCCAAGCTCTGAGCAATGCTTAGAAATATCTGCTTCCTTCAAAACCTCAGATCTTGTACATCTGGCTTCGCCCCAAACACCCTTTCTGCTTACGAGTTACGGTTGTGGGACGTTGTCTTCCCTGTTACTCTCCTGCCCTGAGTGCAGGCCTCGCTGGGAAGCGAATGTGCCTCTTGCCACCCATTCAGTTATGCAGGATGGTGTCCTAGGTCGTCGGCCTCCCGCCGCTCTCCTGGCCGCTGCGCGCTGGGCCCGGGGCCCCGTGTCACGGCAGAGCACGGCGGAATGGTTTCCAACGGCCTTTTCACTTTGCTGATGTTCTGAAATGTCCCCTCGGAATGTCACTCCACGCAGCTAACCTGAGCCAGGAGGTCAGTGGGGCTGCTGGGGTTTCAGCAACACGCGGGGGAGGAGCAGGGACGCAGCCGGGCGCAGGCGCCCTTTGCAGAAGCGTAGGCGATCATGCGGAGGGACCCGGTGGAGATAAGATTGTATGAAAGATGAAAGAGGTGGGCCTGGCCAGTGTGGCTCAGTGATTGAGCACCCACCTATGAACCAGGAGATCACAGGCCCGGGTTGTGGGCTCGATCCCCAGTGTGGGGCGTGCAGGAGGCAGCTGATCCATGATTCTCTCTCATCATGGATGTTTCTATCTCTCCTTCCCTCTCTGAAATCCATAAAAATATATTTAAAGAAAAAGATTAAGGAGATGGGGACACATTATCGGAGAAGCCAGGAGATGGGTAGGGGATGTGGAGGAAGACTGATGAGTCAGGGTCGTCCTCCCTTTCCCGGAGGCAGTGCTCCTCCTCCTGATTTCAGGCCCGTGCTTGCCAGCAGCAGCAGCCCGAATGCTGCCTGCCATAGTGGCGGTGTCGCTGTGTGGGGTGTCCGAGGAGGAGAACCGAGAGGTGTGGTTTCGCTCTTCGGGACGCACAGCCTGAAGCCACAGCACATGGTGTAGGTAGGGTCAGTCCTGCTCCGAGCATGGTCCTCAGCGGCGTTTTCCTGAGGCCTATGATTTTGAGCCGTGATTGAACACGCGTGTCTGTAGGAACTGCATGGAACAGACTCCTTAGTCTCTGCATGGAAAACAGAAACAGTCCTCGCTGCGCGGGCCCTCGTTCTCGCAGTGTGTTGTCGGGATGCTGCTGTTCCAGAGGAGACGGCCTGATTCCAGGTAGCGTGGACTGCAAACAGTGATCGGTTGTGTGTAACGGGCTGGTTGGCTTGAGCCCCAAGAGAACTCCCAGAGGCCTTGCCGCCGTCTCCGGGTGGGACTTCCCGATGAGCCCGTTACTGCGCCCACATGCTCATCCAAGGGTTTTTTTTTGAGTGAACACAGGCTGAGTATACTGTGCACTCAGCGGCACACACGTTTTCATGAGGACAATTAGCAGAACTTAAAGCAACAGCAAGAACAGGTTTGTAGGATTTCGGGGGAAAACAGTCTTCAACATCCATAGTGAGTATTTGCTAAATCACAGTGTTGCAGGAGGTTCTGCTTTCGTGGGATGTATGTTCTGTATAGTTTATGAAGCATTAATAATCGTCGTCGCTCTCCGTTCACTGCACAGCGGACCCATAGGCGGAGGTGTTGCCGTGGGGTGATCATGGGTAAGGAATGAAGGCTAGAAGACTTGGGAATGAGCCCTAACCGGTTTGGTTCAGTGGACAGAGCACCAGCTTGCGGACTGAAGGGTTCCAGGTTCGATTCTGGTCAAGGGCATGTACCTTGGTTGCAGGCACATCCCCAGTAGGGGGTGTGCAGGAGGCAGCTGATGGATGTTTCTCTCTTATTAATGTTTCTAACTCTCTATCCCTCTCCCTTCCTCTCTGGATCGGCTGGCTCCTACACGCCCCACACTGGGGATGGAGCCCACAACCCAGGCATGTGCCCTTGACCAGGAATCCAACTGTGACCTCCTAGTTCATAGGTCGACGCTCAACCACTGAGCCATACCAGCCGAGCTAGTTACTTAGCTTTAACTTCAGGTTCTCATCAGCCTGTGCTCTGATGAAGCCGCAGATGCTAAGCAGCAACTTTTAACATTTTAGGGTCATAGGTCCTTTTGAGAATATCATCAAAATACACATCTACGCACCTACAATCACATAGCATGTCAGGCAGGCTGGGGGCTTCTTGGAGCACATCACTGAGACCTTTGAGGCACTCGGACACCAGAAGCCCCCTTGCTGAGAGAGGATAGGAAGTAGGAGGAAGCCTGGTCAAGGACTCAGATGAATACCCTTCTAGGTCAGGGAACAGCAGTAAGTTGCTTTCTGTGATGACCCGCTCAGAAGTAAGTGCCTCGAGGACACATCTCCTCCTGCGTGGCTCAGGGTACAGCTCCGTAGCATTTTGAACACTCTTTGAAAAGTATATTTTCCTGTGTCCATTTGTGGAATCTTGTCATTCTGATAACGTCCTTGTTTTTAAACATATAGTTGTTAAAGCAATCATTTTAATTCAGTAGTATCTTCAGTTTTTGTAGGAGTATTCAAATACATGTAAACAACCACTTTAAGAAAGTTAAAATAACTTTTAATGAAAAAGGCATTGTCGCAGAGAATTTCAAAATGATACTTGCAAAAACAATTTAGTCATAACCACAGAGCCTTCAGAAATTTGTTCCGTGTAATAAATGAAATCATTGCTAAACCTTTTTTTTAAATAGTAAGTGGAAATTTTCATTTTCTACTTAAAATTAACTGCAGTAGTTATTTTACTAAATATCCATATCATGGATGAATTATGGTCTTTTTAGTTTTGTACGTTTATACCATTAACTAACATTTCCTGTCTAATAGAAGCCTAATTTACAAATTGTCCCGATTGTCCCCTCAACCGGGAGTTCGACTGGGAGTTCTACCAGGTGTTTGATGGGGGCATTCTAGGACCAGGGGGCAGGGCTGACTGGTCAATAGCCCAGGGCCCTCCCCCCAGCTGACCCCACCCCTGACCGTCCTTTCCTCCCCCCCCCCCCATTCGGTGGTGGGGCTGGTGCAGCCCCAATGGCCTGATCCGGGTGGCCGGCTGGACCCCCGCCCCCCCATGCATGAATTTGTGCACCAGGCCTCTAGTATGAATATAAACGTGTGTCACTGAAACACTGTGTGATTGATTTGAACCAAATTTCTCACTCTTATAAGCAGGCTTCGGGTCATGGGAGTGTGTTTCCGAATACGGGGGAAATCCTTCCTTAGTTTATGGTGTATAAATCTGGACACAGTTATGTGCCCTAACAAACGAGCAACTGAAAGCTCTTCGCCTTCCTGAAATGTCACCACGCTGTGTGATGCTGAGCAGATGACAGGGACAGACGCCTGGACCGCTAGATGGATGGGAACTGCTAAGTGTGATGCACAGCACCTGAGACATATGCTCTGCAGACACATTGGATGAGAAGTGGATGAGTATTGTCTTCATTTACGACAAGCACTCAGTCATGTATTCACCTATTCCATCTCTGGCATCTTTCTCTCTAGTCGTTTTTAAGAAACACCGATGCCTACGTCTGACCTCAAAGTTTTAAAGTTTGGGATGCTTAGCACCCCGACATTCGTTCATGTTAAAACCTAGTAGAGTGTTCCTCATAGACAGCGGGATCGGAAACCGTGGTTTTAGTGGTAAAGAAGCAAGGGAAGAGCTCGCTTCTCGTTTAGTGACAGAAATAGACGAGTGAGTGAAGGATGAAACTCAGATAAACACTGTGAAAGCAGTAAGGTGTGCATTTCTGAGCTCAGAGGAGCTGGGGCTGCCAAGCAGTGTAGGTCAGGGGAGTCGGTCGGGTTTCAAGGCAAAGGGTACGTGTCTGGGTGGAAATGGGGAAGGTAGAGCACATTCCAGGCCCTTGGGGAGCACGGTGGACGCGGCGGTGATGGAGCGATGCTGGACACGGAGTAGCGGGAGGAGCTGATGTCCCTGGGAACTGGCCATACTCTCCCAGGGGAGGAGTAGGGAGCCGAGGAGTGTGGGCAGCAGGAGGGTGAGGCTGAGGGGGGTGGTGGTGTTGGGGTGCCTCTGGGGGCCGACAGGCCTGGCCACGTGCCTTCACCGGCTGTGAAAGCCTGGATCTCATGGTGTGTGTCCATCCAACCTCCCAGCTCCACGACTGCCGACGTTCACATGTGGATCACCGCCTTCCAGGCCCGCGGGGCCTCGGCGCTGTCCATCCTCCTCAGGACCCTCAGTCCCCACCCACAGACCCTGCGATCGCCCACCAGGGCCCTGCTCACGGGCTCGAGGAATGGAGAGCCCTTGGGCTTCCGTGTGGGGTCCTGGCTCCGTTAGTAGAGGGGGTGGCGCTGGCACCGCCCCTGGTCCTGGCTTCCTGGGGGCTCACTTGCACGGGGGTCGGCGTGGAGCCCACCTTCCCTGTGGCGGGCTGGGCAGCAAGCTCCCGGCACGCATCCCTGTTCCAAGGAGTGACTAGCGAGCCCTGTGTGCTCTCCTAGGAGTGAGAGGTCGGCCGGCCACGACCTGAGTGCCCTCTCGTCACCTGCAGTCAGTGAGTGTGGCTTCTGCCAGGTGATAGGACACCATGAGGGCAGGGGTCCGGCCTGCTCAGCGCTGTGCACTGTTGTCACATCCCGACACTTGGGGAGCATCCGTTAAGTGAGCTCAGTTAGTTCATGTGAAGCAATGGTCCCGGGTCTCTCTTATCCTGCCTGTGCCTGGGCCTGTGCCTGTGTTTGTGCCTGAGTCTGAGCCTGTGCCTGTATCTGAGTCTGTGCCTGTGCCTGTGTTTGTGCCTGAGTCTGTGCCTGTGCCTGTGTCTGAGCCTGTGCCTGTGCCTGTGCCTGTGCCTGTGCCTGTGCCTGAGTCTGTGCTTGTGCCTTGCCTGTGCCTATGTCTGTGTGGCCTGGCCACAAGGGATGGGGGTAGGGCAGGTAGTGGGGTGCCTGTGGGGGGCAAAGGGCCGTGTCCAAGGTGACCTGAGATGTCTCCAGGCCTTCAGAGGAAGTAGACCGACTCCAGGCTTCAGGAAGGAGTCGGGGAGCTGTGCCTGTGGGCAGGGCTCAGCCAGGAGTCAGATGCACCGACTTGGCTTGCCCAGCTGCTCCTGCTGAGCCTGGTGGATATATCTGTCAAATTTCAGTCCTGGAGGGAAAGTGTGGAAAGGTACAGCATCATCCTCGGAAATCAGACAGGTACCAAGATAGTAATGGCCACTACACAGGTCCCGGGAAAGATGTGCAAGTAGGAGCCTGTGTCTGCCTCTTAGCAGACGAGAGGAGCTGCCCTCAGAACCCTCAGCACGGTCCTCAGCACGAAGGAGGGGACAGTGACACTGAATGAGGAAGGACACCAGGTGCTGGGCCCGTGAGTGGGTGGGCGGGCACATGTGAAGCTGGGCAGAGGCCGGGGCGATGCTCCATGGTGCCCTGGTGATGACTGACGCCCTCTTCTCCCCCTTCTCCCCATCTTACCTTCCTTCTTGACCTTGCACCCCCCTCCCTCCCCCCCGCCCCGCCCCGGTATTCCATTCCTGCCTCTTCTCCCTTTCAGGCTTCTCTTTCCCTCTAAAAAATATTTTTATTGATTTCAAAGAGGAAAGGAGTGAGGGAGAAAGAGATAGAAACCACAGGGGTGAGAGGGAATCTGATCAGCTGCCTCCTGCATGGCCCCTACTGGAGATGGAGCCCATGACCCAGGCCTGTGTGACAGGCCATTCTTATACTACGCAGTAGATAGATATTGAGTATTGATCAGAGACTGAAAGCTATAAAAGGTCCAGGTGCCAAAGCAAATAATTGCTCTAGAAACTTCTGTAACCAGTTAATAAGGCACAAACATGTTACTTAGCTATTGTTTTTGTGAAAAGCTGCAAAAGGATAAGAAAGTGCTTTATCAGAGTGGAATCAAGTTAAAATAATTCTATTCTGTTGCAGATCAGTTCTTTATTTGCTTTTATGTAAAACACTAGAGTCCTGGTGCACAAAAATTTGTGCACTCAGGGGGGTTCCTCAGCCCAGCCTATGCCCTCTCTCAGTCTGAGACCCTTCAGGGGATGTCCGTCTGCTGGCGTGCCTGGCCAGCCTGGGTGAGGGGCAGAGGGCCATTTCAGGCTGCCCACAGCCCTTCAGGGTTTGGGTCCCTACTGGGGTGCCTGGCTGGAAGCAGGTATCTGGGGATTTATTTAACTTCTATAATTGAAACTTCGTTGCCTGGGTCCTCCCCCCTCCCCACTCGAAGCCTGGGTTGCTCCTGGCAACCCAAGGACCCAGCCCAGCAGGTATCTGGGGTTTGTTTATCTTCTATAATTGAAACTTTGTAGCCTTGAGTAGAGCTCTTCCATTGCCCGGGGCAATTCCAGCTAAATGGCCACCACCATCTTAGTTGAGTTAATTTGCATATTTGCTCCTGATTAGTTGGTGGGCGTGGCTTGTGGGTGTAATGGAGTGAGGGTCAATTTGCATATTACTCTTT
>PVJC01021648.1:0-16121 GCA_004026665.1 Murina feae
TGCCCCTCTTTACCAAGCCCCTGGTACCACAGAGATGGAGAGAAAGCGTGGAGGCTGCTATGCCTTGATCTCCTTTTAGTTTCTCAAAGAAACCATGCTCTTTATCATCTCGGTGTCATTCATAACCTGTTTCCTCTCTCTGGAACTCTCCCCCATCAACCCATCCCTAATTCCTAAGCATCCTTCAACTCTTGGCATTTCAGGGCACTCACCTAGCCACCCTATGGTAAATACTCTTAGCTTTAGGCTGTGTGCTGTATGCCATTTAAGTATATTCTACATGTGTGTACTATATGCTGTATCCTATATGCTATATGCTGTAAACTATACACTATATACTGTGTATTTTATTTATAGCATAGCATTTATCACTATTCTTTAGTATATATCAGTGTTTTTGGTTATTTGTTTAAATATATTTTTCCTAATAAAAAGATTTATCAGGTTAGAAATTATGGCTGTGTTGTTTCCCATTATATAACCCCAGTGCCTCTCTAAATATTTCTCAAAGTTTGAATAATGAATGATGACCTTCTGGAAGAAATTAATTTTGAGATTTTGATGGAAAATTGGGGAAGGGGCCCTAACTGGTTTGGCTCAGTGGATGGAGCGTCAGCCTGTGGACTGAAGGGTCCTAGGTTCAATTCCAGTCAAGGGCATGTACCTTGGTTGCGGGCACATCCCCAGTAGGAGGTGTGCGGAAGGCAGCTGATCGATGTTTCTCTCTCATCAGTGTTTCTAACTCTCTATCCCTCTCCCTTCCTCTCTGTAAAAAAATCAATAAAATATTTTTTTTTAATTGGGGAAGGTAATAGCTAAATCCTTATTTTGCTTTCCATTTTAATCAACTATAAGATTAAGTCAACTTTATGAAACATTGTATTGAAGATGATGATTTCCAGTGGCCTTCCTTCACTGTCACAGGCAAGGTTCCTAACGGGCTCCCGGAGAGACATTATGCAAAGGTGACTTTCAGAATCTTCCTGATGAGCAGATGACAATTAAGGGTGATTATGAACAGGAAAGGATTACTCTGTTTATGGCATTTTGAATAAAGTGTATTAAGTTTGAAGTATTTTGGCTTCAGCTATTTGGATTCATAACCTCAAAATAAAAATTACTTCAAGGTATTTACCTCTTAGAAGTAGGAATAGATATAGATATAGATATAGATATAGATATAGATATACATATAGATATAGATATAGATATAGATATAGATATAGATATAGATATAGATATAGATATAGATAGATATAGATATAGATATAGATAGATCTAAAAGACAGTAATTTCACAAATGAATATGAACAAAAGAAGGAAAATTATTTTAGATGAATCTTTGTCCTATACTTTATAAGTGGTTCTAGATACAAGTTAAATAGTGCACAGTTCTCTCTATCAGACTTCTTGGATTCCTACTGTCTGCTGATATATCTTTCTCAGACTTTGAAATATTTGAAAGAAATCTTCAATACACCCTTAGAAATTCACTAAAGAAAAATTTCACCTTCTGTTTGCTTCATCTATGTGCTTGAAGAAATTAATTCAGAATCTTGTATCATAATTAAGGAGAGGACATAATTCAGGGGATAGACAGATATTCTTAGGACAAAAGCTGACTATTAAACAAGATGCTTTGGTCCATCTCTCTAAAATAGACCGATAATATTTTGTTACCAATAAACATTGGAAATGGAAAATGGGAAATCAGTCAGTCTAGTAGCTCATCCTTAGCAGTTGCTATCCTGGTTCCTTCTGCCCTGCTCTTGTCACTCCACTGTGGTGTTTCTCACACTGTGTCTGCAGGATTTAGAAATAGTCAGCAATTTAAAAAATATTGGGTTCCAGCTCAAATAAGTTTAAGGATTGCCACATACCAAATTTCCCTCTTGGAAAGGAACATTAGATAAAAATCTCTAAGGCATCTAAAATGCTTAGGAGCTTATTGTAAACTGCACTAGTAAAGCTTGCAGGGTGGGGGGGGGGATCAGGGCATGGAGAACAAATATAATAGTTGCTTTATGTTTCTACCATCCTCTCTCCAAAGCTCTGTGCACAGCAGATATTGAATAAATACTATGTGAGGGAGAGGAGAAAGATGTTCATAGCAATTAAGAAGGAAATCTGTTCATGGTAAGTGAGGTAAAATCACGCAATGGTATAAAAAGGACTTATACCAGTTAATCAGTGTTTGAAAAGGATGGGTATAGGCTATTATCAATATTAAAATTGGAGTAAAATCTCATTATTACCTTTTTATAATAGAGGTTATATCATTTGGCATTTTTCAAATTATCATTTTCCCCCTAATCTAATCTTTTTGATTTTTTAGAACCTTTCAAGTACATGACTCATTCTATTTTCTTTAGTTCTTATTTTATTGTATTAGTTCAAAATCACCTTGTTGATTTAAAAATGAAAAAAATCTGTACATGTTTAATGTATACAGATTGATGAGTTTGGAGATACATATCCCTGGAACCATCACCATAATCAAGTTTTTAATTAAATTCATCACCTCCCAAAGTTTTATGTTACCTTACTGATTGGGTATTTTTTTTTTTTTTGCATTTTTTTAAAATTTTATTTATTTTTATTTTTTAAATTTTGTTTTATTGTTTAAAGTATTACAAAGAGTGTTAAATAAGTCTCCATTTTCCTCCTTGACCTCCCCCCCTCCTCCCCTACCCCCCAGTATCTTGTATCCATTGATTATGCTTATATGCATGCATACAAGTCCTTCATTTGATCTCTTAACTGCCCCCCCCAACCTTCCCGATCCTTCCAGCTGTAGTTTGACAGTCTGTTCAATGCTGTTCTGCCTCTGTATCTGTTTACTTTCGTCAATTTTTATTGCTCTTTTTGTGTGCGTGTGGAAAAGTACTTAACCCTCCTAACAAAAATTAACTGTACAATATGGTATTTTAAATATAAGGCCCTCTATTGTGCAATAATTGCCCAGAACCCTTGTTGTTGTTTTTGTTGTTGTTGTTTTTTGAGCTATTTAAAGAATTAAGTTTGTGATAGATGCCACGTGGTCCTCATTTCAGATCACAGGTGGAATTTTTTTTTAATTTGTTGGGTTTTTTTTTTCAGTATTTTGTAATGCAATCAAGAGAAAGTAACATAGATTGAGGATTTCTTATTTTTGTTTTTAATATGTTTTTATTTATTTTAGACAGAGAGGAAGGGAAAGGGAGAGAGAGAGAAACATAGATATAAGAGAGAAACATTGATCAGATGCCTCATGCACTTCCCCTACTGGGGATAGAGCTCAAAACCCTGACATGTTCCCTGAAATCACACAGGTACCTTTTGATGCACAGGGTGATAGCCAATCAATGGAAAGCACACTGGCCAGGATAAGGATTTCTTGTGTTTGTTATATATAAGATAAGGAATGAAAAAAAAATTGATCAGAAATTAGATTAATAAATGTCTGAATCGTTTTCTGAAGGAGAAAAAGAAAAACTTGAACCTTTCCTAATCATGGGCAATAAATTGCCTAGTTTTAAAAAATGATGAGGAATACAATCCATTATGTTTGGCAATGCTAACCCACACCTTAAGGAGGTTACAATATTTATATTTCTTTGTGAAATAGAATATCACATTTTCCAAAATTTCTGCTTATACTAGTTAATATTAGGATGTGTTTTTATCCTTTTGTTTCCAGGAAGTATTTAGCAATAGTATTGAGTTTTGGGCATTGTCACAACAACAAAATATGTCATCATTTTTTATAATGCATTAGTTTTATAAAGTACCACGTTTCTGCCACCACTGGGAATTACTGTCATGAAGTGGTTTTAAATGTTTCCACACAAATTGGCAACTTGAGCATATTAGATATTGTTATCCCTTGAGTAAAATAGCAGCTTCTTTTGGAGGCTGATAAATTATATTTCCAGTGGTTCACTGAAAGCATTAAAAACTCATTATATAAGAGTCTTTCTTCTTCTAGGATATTCTGCCCAGTGTTTGTAAGCTTAGCTAAAAAGAATTAGATTAGGAAGATTATTTTGTCTGAGAACTTTTCTTTTTGTCTACAGGTTTCTCTTCTTAGTGATTGTAATCAGTAATTTTCTGTTTGAAAATAGTCTTTCTGATAGCTTCTTTCAGATGGGAAATAATTACAAAGTCATTTAAGTGGAGAATATTTCAATGTATTTTAAAAATACTATATAATTACGGAAGATCAATAGAGTAATGCATATTTATGTTAGAGAAGCCTTCACTGGTCAATGTAATTCTAAAACATGGAAAGTAGCCTCCAGGAAGGCAGGGTGCTCTCCATCTTTTCAGTGCTGTACCCAGCCCCCAAAACAACATTTGGTCTGAATCGGCTTTTTGTTTAATAAATAGAGGACTAATTGAAATATGAAAAGCACAGTTTCTTTTCTAAGCATTTGGAGGAATACATGAATCTGATCCTTCCTCTCCTTTAAGGAAGATTAATGTGTCTAGCAAAAGAAACACGATATGCCAATGACTATTGTCTATGCCACCGTGGCAAAGTTCAACAATGACATGAAAGTTCAAGTGAGTGCAACCTCTGCCTGGTAGGGGTGGAGACTGCCCAGGAAGAAGTGTTGAAGATTAAGCTGGAGAAAAAGGTGCGATGTCGACAGGGATAGTATATGCAGAAGAAGGGCTCTCCAGAAAGGGGCAACAGAAAGGAGAGCATACAGCAAAGCACTGAAACACACGGACGAGTAGGAGACCCTGACCTTGCCTACCCTGGGGAGAAAACTGGATAGATAAATCCGTGCTGGCTCACCAGGCAGTAAATGACAGGCCATGCCACGTAAAACTCTTTTCTTATTACCTTTCATCAGAAATTAGTTCTTTCTCTCGTGGTCTTTATCATAAGCAGTAATAGCGAATAGCCTGATCAGAAGTGTTCTGTCCACTTACCTCAGCGGTAGCATTGATGGTGTAGACCCCACCTGAGTAGACGTCTGTGACATCATCTTTCCCGGCTCATTACCTCCCCTCCCAAACCGTGGTCCTCATTCCATCAGTCTTTTCAGTTTTGCAGGTCTCCATTTTAAAGTTGTCTTTGTCTTTGTCTTGCTTTTCCTTTTTGATTAGCTGCGTTCCTTTCCCCCACAGACTCCCTTTGACCCAGCCCCTTCTTTCCTACTCACTCCCAATAGTTAGGCTTCACGTCACCTCACACGTGGATTATTCCGGTCGCTTCAGGCTCCTCGCTGGGCTCCTTGGGGACACTCACTCCCTCACAATAATTGTATCAAATTAAACTAAAATGTGGTTTTATGACTCTTCTGCTTAGTTACATAATAGAATGCTATAGAGAACCTGTTATGTACTTCACAGAGCAATAGACAAAGGGGGTTACAATGACAATGCATTCCCTGCTTTGTTGGAATGTCCAGTTAAGTGTGGGTGACAGACTTGTAAACCTAAGTTATGCACAATAGAACAGGTAATAAAATGTCTTCTGTTATTTTCTAATACCTTCGCATATGCTTATTTATTTTAACCTTGATAGTAAATTCCTCATGCCATTTAAAAATAAATTTATTATTCTACTTACTTAACACTAAATTATTTATTTTTACCTATACTAGCAACTAATGTTGTGATGTTTTATAATTTGAAAGATAAGTACATTTTTTATTCAATTTAGATTTTTGAAGACAATTGTGTTGGGAATCAAAGAAATATTTCACTTGAACCATAGATATTCTCCAAGTAAAATATACATATTTATTAACTAACATTTGGTTTAGTTTAGTTCAAAGTCTAAACCAAAAATGTCAATGTGAAATGCTTGGTTTATCAATAAACATTATAAAAAGTCACTCTGTAGTCATTGCAGGAAAGACATATTCATTTTAAAACCAATTAAGAATGACCACACATTGCTGTTATCAGCTAAAATAGACTGTTAAAACTATGATATGTTTATGTAAGCCCATGGTAACCACAAATAAAAAACCTATAGAAAATACATAAAAGAAAAAGAGGAATTAAAGCATATCATTATAAAAAAAATCAATGGCATAAAAAGGGAAGTGATAGAAGAGGAAAATAGGAATAAAGGAGCTGTAAGACAGACAGAAAACAACCAACAAAGTCTGGGGCAGACATATATATCAAACAAAATCACAGTACTAACTCCTTCCTTCTCAGGAATTACTTTAAATGTAAATGGATTATCCTTCTTAATCAGAAGATTTACTACTGAATGGATTAAAAAACACAAAAAAATCAAGATTCAACTATATGCTGTCATGAGAAACTCACTTTGGATTTAAGGACACACATGGGCTCAAAAAGAAGGGATGGAAAAAAATATTTCATACAAATGGTAACCAAAAGAGAAAAGGGGTAGCTATACCTATATCACACAAAGTAGACTTATAATACAAATATAGCCTATCACAAGAGACAAAGAAATTTATATGGTGATAAAAGAATCAACTCATCAGGAAGACATAACCATTAAATATATGGGCACCCAGCATGAAAGCTCATAAATACGTAAATCAAAGACAAACTGAAGGGAGAAATAGACAGGAAGAAATCATAACAGGAATCATCAATATTCCCCCTTCAATAATGGATACAACTTCCAGACAGAAAATCAATAAGGAAGCAGTGGACTTGAATAGCAATATAGATCAAAAGAACCTACCAGACATATGCAGAATATTCCAACCAACAGCCCAGAAGAGGTAGTTATATGTCAGGCCACAAAACAAGGCTTAACAAATTTTAGAAGGCTGAAATCGCATCCAGCTCCTTTTCTGGCCACAAACTAGAAAAGTAATAGCTAAAGGGAAACTGGAAAAGTAGCAGTATATGGAGATTAAACAACACACCCCTGCTCACGCAGTGGGTCAAAGACGTGTTCTGACTACAGTTAAAACAAACAACCAGAAAGGATGAAGGACCACATTTGGGGTACACTTTGCATGAGAACCACAGAACCAATCTATGGTTATCTTTTTTTTATAACAAAACTAATTTTCCTGGAGCACAATTATTTTGAGAAGCATTTCATAGCCAGAGAGTTCACAGGTCCTAAGGTACCTCTTCAAATATTTTTCTAATACTTCTTCACAACATTTTGATTGTCATTTGGATTTTATTTCACAGTCCCTCACTGAGTCTTACAGAATGGAGATGAACTTTAATTGTTCTCGTATGTAAATAAAAGGGTTCCAGTTCCCTTTCAAGGATCCACTCTGTGCCTAGCTTCACTTTGGATTTTAAATCGCTCCTCTCCCCATTGTGTTGTCTTCATTACTCTTTTCCTGAAAAAGCCATCCTCCTCTGCCTTTCAACCTCATGTGTTTCTCCCCATTACCCTCTGCTTCATCTGAATTAGGTTGGGAATCTCGGCAAAACACTTCTGTCAGAGTATATTTATAATATAATATGTCTACAGTTGTGTTTTATAGATTTTAAGTATAATACACTTTTTTTGCTTTGTATTTATTTAATGTTATGTCAATACTTATTCTCCTTTAGTTTATTCCAAAGAGAGGACCTTATCAAAGTTGGAAAGAAAATCTTTATCACGGAACAAATTTTCTATTTCCTCTTACAGTATTTATGTGCTACTAATATTGCAAATATATTGTTAGTGGGGAAATAAATGAATTTGTCATAAAGGCTCTACTTATAAATTAAGGTTTATTCCGCAGAAAATTACATCAAAAAGGAATGCTACTCTTGAAGTGATTTTTTTTTTTTTTTTTTTAGTTATTCCAAGTTTATCTATGTGTGTCCTTGCATCCTCATCTTATCTGGGGCCGAGATACATGCCCAGTTTTATGGTGAAATTAGCAGGTGACCCTTCCCTTTTGTAGGTCTTGAAATGGATAGAATATGATTGTTGCCAGTCCCACATGGTTCTCAAGGGCTTAATGCAAAGGCAACTGACTCAATAGGGAACTTTCAATGATAGAAAAACCACCATGGGACCCCTTTTATTGTGGTACCTAAGCTTGCATATAAGTGACAAGAGGAGGATTACATTGTCTGCATTCTTTTATTCTGAAACTAGTCTATAAGCCTATGTTTAGCTTTTTCTCCATGAGTTTCCTCGTTTTAGTAAGTGGCACCATCATCTTCCATTTAACTCCTTTCTCAGCACCCCACCCTTTATCTAATGAACCATCTGATTATTGATTCTACTTTTGAAAAACCCTTTGATGTGTCTACTTCCATCTACCTCACTCCCAGTTTTAAGCCTATTCCATCCTTCCATGGATTGTTGAAAGAGTGAACTGTTCACCCTGTTTCAAGATTCCTCCTTACTGTGTATACTCTGCCTGAATATAAACTTTAAATAATTTTAAATATATCAGCTGTATTAAAAAAATCCATAATATGAAAAAACCACTTGTGTACGCGACACCCAGATTCAGGAGGTGAGGCAGAAATAGACCAGCAGCCCCTGAACGACAGAGGAACAGATTGCTCAGACACAGTTCCACTGTGAAACAGAGGGCTAAGGGGCTCCTGGCTCTAGTGGCCAGAGCAACCTCCATTGCCTGCCTCGTTAGGTTTTTATTGCAGTTTATCTTTAGATGCAGTCAGTAGGGTGAGTAATCTTGGGAGGACATATGTTTACATTGTCCTCTAGGCAAGGGCATCCAGGGATTAAGCATGAGGATTCCAGTAAACAACCCAGGGGTCTGCACATGCTTAGACTTGTTTGGAAAGATCAAGGAATAATTAGGGGCGCCGCCTTCGACACTCCCCTAAGCCTCCCCTAGGTCGGAATTCCAATAAACAGGGCAGGCGGCCTTCCTCACACTTCCCTTTTCTCAGAATGTCCTCCCTGCAACTTTCCAACCAAGTCTCTTGTGCTCCCCAACACCAGTTGAGTTTTGCTCTGTACTCATTCTCCATTCATCTACTCTAGAAACAAACACTCCCCTGAAGGTGGTGTTGATCAGAATGCGCTTCCAGTAAAGCAGATCTGCTTCAGCACTTCAACGTGTTCCCCTCGTCTCTGAAAAAATTTCCCAAACCTTTGCTGTGGCGGCCATGGCCTCCCACAGGCTGACCCCTGGCTCTTGGCTCTCCAGCCTCATCACATGCCATTCTCTGTGAAGCCCAGAGGACGTCCTCCCTCCTCTAACCGTCATGCCTAGTGCAATCCCTCAAACATACTGATCACTCCACAATTGCTTGCGGATTGGGTGAGTACACGAATAATGGTCGGACACCATGTTGAGACACAAACATTAAAAAGTTACAATCAGCCCTGACCGGTTTGGCTCAGGGATAGAGCATCGGCCTGCAGACTGAAGGGTCCCCGGTTCGATTCCGGTCAAGGGCATGTACCTTGGTTGCAGGCACATCTCCAGTAGGGAGTGTGCAGGAGGCAGCTCATCGATGTTTCTCTCTCATCGATGTTTCTAACTCTTTATCCCTCTCCCTTCCTCTCTGTAAAAAATCAATAAAATATATATTTAAAAAAATCATTGTCCTCTATAGTCAGTAGCTGGGGCTAAGAGAGAGGTAAAAATGGGCCAAGGGATGGATGTGAAATGAAACCACTATAACTCAGTGTGATCAAGTGTATAATAGAAGTCTGGGTGAGCATAGGGATGGAACACTGACTGGTGTCATGAGATCTTCTGACTTGGAGTGGATAAAAGTAAGCTGCACTGAAGAGATATTTCAGTTGAAGCATGAGAGATGAATAGGATTTTTCAGGGCACAGAAGGAGGAAATAATATTTCAGGCAGAAAAAGCAGCATGTGTAAGGTTACAAAGCCCCGGGGCCTGGGGAGAGCAGAGAGGAGCTGAAATGCAGGCTGCATGTGGAGGGGTAGGAGACCGCTGTGAGGAGCCAGGCAGTGACCAGGCCAAGGGGGCTTTATATCTCTGCGGCAGCATGTGGAAATTCAGCATTCTCATTCTTGAAACCCAGTTTATTCCTTATATGCCAGACACTGTGCCAAGCCCAGTAGCCTATAGTACAAAGATAAGTAACGTGACCTACTCTTAAAAGCTTATCTGTTAAGGAGATGGAAGAAATGCACAATGCAATTTTGTTGTTGTTAATCCTCACGTGAGGATATTCTTTGCGTTGCTTTCCAGATAGAATGGAAGGGAGGGGGAGGAAGACAGAGAGAGAGAGAGAGAGAAACATCAAGGTAAGAGAGACACCTTCGCCGGTTGCCTCCCTCATGCACCCTGACTGGGAGAGGGGAGCAGTCCTGCATCCCAGCTCCGTGCCCTTGGCCTGTGACCCCTCGGGTGGGCGTGCCGATGCGTTAATCACTGGGCAACACATGCCAGGGCTGCAGTTTTCATTTTATTTTTTTAGTACTTTCTCCTTAACGGTTGTTGTCCCTGGAGTGGCTAGATTGTAATGAAATCTTAGTTTTGTATAATGTCTTGTACATTATAAAGTCACTGGGCAGCAAGTAGCCATACACCAGAGGGACACCCATGTCACTCCCACACCCTTAACCAGCACCAGTGTGGCCAGTCTTCAGAAACCTCCAGCAATGCAGAGCCAGCAGAGGGTGGTTACAGCCCCCTGAGGGGCTGCAGTGAGCTGCACACACAATATTTCAGCCTCCACTCTTTGCAGGATGGTAGGGGTTGGTGGGGGATCTGCACTGACCCTCTATTCAAGGTCAACTGTGAGTAGAAACTCACCTGGGAGATTTCAGTCTCTTGTTTGAAATGACTGGGGAGAACCATTCCTTTAGTGTAAGGAGGAATAGGAGGGTTATCTTCTTCAGCAACATGTAAATACTCCTGAGAGGGGATAGCATGATGAACACAATACACCATTCACACCATATACTATTCTCACCATAGTACATGCTATCCTTCCCCTCCCCCAACCCCCGCCCAAGAAATGTTTTAAATAGGAAGGAGAGACTAGGGGTCATTAACTACCTGAGATGGGTTTTCTTTAAAAAAATATATACATATAGTTTATGGATTTCAGAGAGGAAGAGAGGAGAGAGATAGAAACATCAATGATGAGAGAGAATCATTGATTGGCTGCCTCCTGCACTCCCCGCACTGGGAATTGGGCCCACAACCTGGCTGTGTGCCCTGACTTGGGATAGAACCATGACCTCTTGATTCATAGGTTTACTTTCCATTGAGCCACCCCGGCAGGGCTGAGAAGGACTTCTCATAATGGCAATATCTGAAAAAGAAAATGTTGAAGTCTGAACAACGAACTATTCACTTCACCTCTCCCATGCCTCCTACATCTTCAAATTTTGGAAAGGTTAAAACATTATTAAATTTCCGTCGAAAGGGTACTACTCTAGCACTGGTGTGTGATTCAGTACAGGTTGCCCTAGTTTTATGGAGCTTTGGGAACACATACCAGGTGCACTGTTAAGGCTGGGTTATGTCACTGAGGCCGAACTACGGTACCTGCAGCCTCCTAGACTGCTCCACTCGGGCACTGAGCAGGAGGGACAGGTGACTGTCCAGGGCAGGCACTCCTCCCAGAACCTTTGCGTGCTCTACCCTCGCCGACATAAAGTGAAATAAAACTTAAGATGGTGTGCCTTCGGTTCTGATCAGCCTGAACCAGTTCCACAGAAGTGCATGTGAGGCACGGGCTCTTACTGCTCTTCCACAAACGCTAACCTCTTAGAGAAGCAGGTTGTTAATTACAGCACAGCTTCCATGCCTTTTCCCAGTCCCCTTGGATGAGGGCCTCTTTTCAACCTAAGAAGATGATAGCTTTGCCCTCGGAGACCTTTGACATATATCAAGGTAAAGGTGTTGAAAAAATAAATGTAAGAATTTCTTATTTTCCCTGGGAGGCATCAAAAAAAAAGTTGCAGCTGCATTTGGAAGGTCTTTTTCTACTGATGGTAGCTGTTAACCTAAGAGGAGTGTAGAATTCTTCTTCACCTTTTGGGGTTGTCTCGGTGTGGTGGTTCTGTTGCTTGCCTTTTTAAAAAACATTTTTTTTTTTTTTTTATATTGATTTCAGAGCGGGAAGGAGAGAGAGATGGAAACGTCAATGATGGGAGAGAATCACTGATTGGCTGCCTTGAGGTCCCCCTCAAGCCCTGTTGGGTGGCGGGGGGCACTGCCTGAGGTCCCCGTCCAGCTCTGCAGGGGTGGGGGATGCAGCCTGAGGTCCCCCATCAAGCCCTGTTGGGCAGGGGTTGTGGCCTGAGGTCCCCTGCCCCGGCCCAGCGCCATGTAGCCTCAGGTCCCTGCTGATTGCTCGTTAAAGCTCATTATGGGAACTCAGCCTCTGCTGTGGGCGCAGCCATCTTGACTGTTACAGTGTGATGGTCGATTTGCATGTTCCCTCTTTATTAGATAAGATATATAGTAAGGTCTTGGGTTCCATCAGATTCGACGTAAGTTGTCTTGTGGTTATGTCATCATCTCTTATTTATTTTTTTAAAAAAGTTCCATCATTTCAACGTATGAATATATGTGCTTTATGTTTTTTATTATTTGTTTACCACAAGTAAAGGTCAGGATTTGTTATCTTTTTTTTAAATTTTTTTACTATTTTACTTCATTACTGCTATGTATGTTTTCCATGTCAGTGACATAGGTACTTATGTAGGTGGGTTCCAACTTACGGTGAAAATCGTGTTATGTCACACTGTAGGAACAGGGTCCCTACCCCTGCAGGGATCAGGCTGAAACCCACAGTCCAACTCCACCTGCAGCTCTTACCTGCTGCTCCCTCCCATCCTGGCCCCACTGTACCTGCTGTGGCTCATACCCAATCAGTCCTGATCAGGGTCAGGAAAGGCTCATGCTGCCAGAGCATGAGCCCTTGCCAGCCATGAGCCCTGCATCTGGCGCCCTCCCAAGAGGAGTGGCCTGTGGGATCAGGGTGAAACCCGCTCTCCAACATCCCCCGAGGGGTCCCGGATTGTGAGAGGGTGCAGGCCAGGCTGAGGGACCCCACTGGTGCAAAATCGAGAGGGGAGGAAATGTGGGAGGGCTCCAGGGCATGTCTGGCCTGTCTCACTCAGTCTCGATCGGCCAGACCCCAGCAGCAAGCTACCCTACCGGTCAGAGCATCTGCCCCTGGTGTCAGTCCACATCATATTGACTGGTCAACCTCAACTGTCTGCTCCCTGGTGGTCAGTACACTATACCTCATAGTGAGTGGTTGAACATCCTTAGCATATCTAATCTAATAAAAGAGTAATATGCTAACTGCATCACTCTGCTACACCAAAAGTCATGCCTATCAGCCAATCAGAGCAACTATATGCAAATTAACCCAACCAAGATGATGTCTGGCAGCCACAGAGCTAGAGCAAGCAGGAAGCTTCCTTGCCCTGGTGATGGAGGAAGCTGCCTGACTTGGCTGGCTGTGGCCTCGGCTCAAGGCAGCAAATTTTCAATTATAGAAGATAAATAAACCCCAGATACCTGCTTCTGGCCAGCCTTGCTGGGAGCTTGTGTGGCTAGGGGCTGTGGCCAGCTTTCAAACAGCCATCAGCCCCTCACCTAGGATGTCCCCACCCTCATGGGGTGAGGGTCCCTGCTGGGGGGCTTGGCCAGCCTGAAAGCAGTCTTCAGCCCCTCACCCAGGATGGCCAGGCACCCAGTGGGGACCCTCACCTTGAAGGGAATGTGACCAGCCTGAAAACGGCCCTCAGCCCCTCACCCAGGCAGGTCAGACACCCCAGGGAGACCTCCACCCTGATCCAGGACAGCCTTCAGGGCAAACCAGCCGGCTCTCACTCATGCACCAGGCCTCTATCCTATATAATAAAAAGGTAATATGCAAATAGACCCTAACAGCAGAAAGACTGAAAATGACTGGTCACCGTGACACATACTAACCACAAAGGAGCAGATGCTCAATGCAGGAGGTGGAGCTCTGCTCAGCCACAAGTTGGGCTAACATCTGCCAGCATAGCAGTGATGGCAGGAGCCTCTCCCGCCTCCTCAGCAGTACTAAGGATGTCTGACTGCAACTTAGGTCTGCTTCCCGCTGGCAAGTGGACATCCCCCAAGGGCTCCTGGGCTGTAGAATGGATATCTGACTGCCTGCTTAGGCCCAATCACCCGGGGAGTGGGCCTAAGCCAGCAGGTTGTGCACTGGGCCTCTAGTGTGTGTGTGTGTGTGTGTGTGCGCATATATATATATGCACACACACATATATACATACATACACACACATATAAACATATATACACATATATACATACACACATATATGTTTGTACGTTTGTGTATATACATAGCACATACACATATATGTATATCAAGCAAATTTTTCTCTCAGCATCTGATTTTTTGAGTGTTCAAATTGTAGGACATATCGGAAGCACAAATTACAAAGTGTAATATGAATATACAATTGTGCCAGTTCCTTTTTATTATGGTTATTTTATCCTTCTCACTTATTACCCTAAGGGCCCAGATGGCTAAAGCATCTGAGAAAATATAAGAGCACAACTCTGAAGTTGTAAAGAGGCACACATTCTAGGGAAGCTGGAAGCATCAGAGAAATGTGAGCCTGATCATAGGACTGCAAAGATCAAGGGCAGACAGGAGAGGAATCAGTGCAGCTGCAGAGGGAGCCTCTAGGGAGGCTCTGATAGGATGTCACAGGCATGAAGACGCTCCACACATAGGGGCTGAATATGGCATTGCAGCCATGTTTGTAGAGTCCTTCTTCACTGATGTATGTGCACAAAATGTTGTTTAATATTATCAATATCTAAACAGTATATATATGACATTAGACTAGATCTGTAAGTTACTAGTAAATGCTCATGCATTGAAATCCAAATTATCTGAGGCAGCAATTGTTTATTTTAGTTTTGCTGGAGAAAAGAGCAAGGAGCATGCCGGTGCAGTGCTGAGAGCTGCCTTTGAGAAAGCAGAGCTCTCCTCCTACCTTTTCGCTGCTTCTCTCCTGTCTAGATTAGTGAGTTCTCCTGCACTGAATAGTGAGGGACAATGAAGAGATTGTCAGTGCATTCAAGACTTTTCATGACCCTGCTTGGATGGATTCTGTTAAAACTTAGGGGTGAGACTTTTATCTCTCCTAGTGATCAGTGATGGAAAACAAAAACATTCCTGGAAGATGGAGGTGGGAAAGTGTAGTTGTAGTTTCAAAAATGTAGAATAAAATTTGTTTTGTAAACTGAATAAACTACATTTCTGGACAGAAATCTGAATGAGCTATTCCCCTGCTAGGTAATATTTTTACTTTAAATGTACCGGATTTTTAAAGTAGGACATACAGTCCTACGGCTTAGTCCTTAAGTATGGTGAGGACTGATAAGCAGAGGCTGCCTGAAGGTGGTCTCTCCTTACATTTGGCCATCCTCCCTCCAGGGCTGTTTCTAGACATTTGAAAAAATGATTTTAATGACAGTTTTTAGCTCCTTAGGAAAGGGAGGGACAGTTTTCATATTTCTCCCTGGTACATCTGGGCCAGGGTGTACCGGGAGGAGTGTGGGGTGTGGAGAGGGGAGTTTGGATGGGACAGACAGGCACTGAATGAAAGATAGAGCAAGGAATGACTTCCCCTCTCTAGAGAAGGACAGAACCCGGATGGGAGCCCAGCTGGTAATGTTGCACTGTCCTAGTAATTCCCAAAGACATTACTTGGGTCCTGGTAAATGGAGGAATTTCACAGGAGTGGATGGAGATTCATAAGTTGGGAAGCCAAGTAGCTGCCTTCTAAAAGTCTGCTCAGAGGAATCAGGGTCCAAAATGGAATTCAAATAGAGGCTTTGCAAACATGGGACAGCATACCTGAAAAGCAAGTCCTCAGTCCTGAGGCTGCCCATGAGAGTCTAGAATTTGACAACAGGATCCCTGAATCCACAGTCTATGCATAAATAATTTAAAACAACCACTCCTCGTCTCTCCCATGTAGGAGTAAAGTTCTTGGAAAATTAGTGGCATCTGCTTGAATAGAGGGGATGAACTTGATTTTCAAGTAAAAAGAAGCAGGTCAAGGCCTCTTTGAAAAGCAACACAAAATGAAAATGAAAGAAGTTACGGATTTTTGTCTCTCTTTCCTCGTGTACACAATTCTGGTTCCTGCTTTATCCCTCCAGGTTTGGAGAGAGGCACTTTATATAGCCAACATCATTTTACATTGGTAATTTCATGGATATAATTTGCAGCCAAT
>PVJC01021648.1:16221-28458 GCA_004026665.1 Murina feae
TATATATATATATATATATATATATATATATATATATATATATATCCTATATAATAAAAGCCTAATAGCCACAGATAGACCAATCTGTGGAACGACCTGAAGAATGACTGGTCGCTATAACATGCATTGACCACCATGGGGCAGATGATCACCACAGGAACTGCCCCAACCACAGGCCCTAGGTCAGCAAATGCGGGCACCAGAGGGGCCGCCTGATTGTCTTACTGGTCACCCCACAGATTGGCCCTGATCGCTGACCAGGCCTAGCGACCTTACCCATGCATGAATTTCATGCACCGGGCCTCTAGTCTAATATAATAAAAGAGTAATATGCAAATTGACCATTACCCGAGACACCTAAGCCATGCCCACCAGCCAAGCCTTGCCTCCCAGCCAACCAGAGCGGCTGTATGCAAATTAGCCCAGCCAAGATGGAGGCCAGCAGCTATGGAGCTAGAGCAAACCAGAGGATTCTGTTGCAACTGCCTGCCTAGGCTGGCTGAGCCTCTGCTCACGGCCATGCCCACCAGCCAATCAGAGCAGCTGTATGCAAATTAACCCAGCCAAGATGGAGGCTGGCAGGGCAGCTCTGCACTGGGAGCCTCCACGGCCAACATAGCTGTGCCAGGTGTGTCAGTTCATTGGGGGGGGGGGTCCAGCCTGGGGCCTCCTCGGGGCATCCAGGAGCACCTGTCCCAGGCCTGAAGCCTGGCTCTGCCCCAGGGGCCTCTGTGGGGTGTCCAGAAATGCCTGTCCTGGGTCTGATGCCTGGCTCTGCCCCGGGGGCCTCCTCAGGGGCGTGTGGGTGCACCCGTTCAGGGTCCTCTACCTTCATCCGCCCCCCAGGGGTATCCACAGGGCTTGTGGGAGCGTCTGCTGCACAGTGCGGAGAATCTGAAGCCAATCTGCTGCCTGCCTCCACCCCAGGTGTGTTCGCTCAGCAGCAGGACCCCACCGAGGGATCCTGCACCAGCGTCTGCCCCTGGCTCGCCACCCAACTCTGCGCCAGGTGTGTCGTCTCAGTGGTGGGGGCCCACCAGGCGTGTGCAATCGTGGGCCCTCCAGTGGGAAACGTCCAGGCCTGCACTCACCAGCCCTCCCACCCCTCAGTGCATGAACCCTGAAGGGGCTGTGGGCAGCCTGAAAATGGCCCTCAGCCCCTCACCCAGGCTGGCCAGGCATGCCAGCAGGTGGACATCTCCCCCGAGGTGTCCCAGACTGCAAGAGGGCACAGGCCGGGCTGAGGGACCCCCACCTCCGAGTGCACAAATTTTTGTGCACCGGGCCCCTAGTGTGTGTGTGTGTGTGTGTGTGTGTGTGTGTGTGTGTATATATATATATATATATATATATATATATATATATATATATATATAATGTTTCAGTATATAAAAGAGATTTGGTATATTTTATCTTGACAGCTGCAGCTGGTTGGAATTATGAAGGGGAAATCTTGGGTGATTGACAATACTATAGATTGCTTCCAAGGAGCCAGTGGTTAGTGAGCTCACATGAACTTCTGAAATTCTTCTTTTTCTTCTCTAACCATCTACAAATCCGTGTCCTCACAGTGAACTGGGCGGTCTACTAGCAACAGTTGTACCCACAGGAAGCCTGTTAGGTGAACCCTATCATTGTACAGTTGCTGCTGGCAGACGATTACGTTACCAGATAACTAACCACAACTTTTAATTTCCAAGTTAGCAATCGCTGCCACATATGGCTTTGTTTAAAAGGCTGACTGAGTTACAAACAAGTGTTTGTCTAGAGAGGGAGTGGTTGATAGCATGTGGGAATATATTGTGATTCATAAAATGGCATTTCTGTAAAATGCAGGTTGAATACCTCAATTCTTCATGAGTAGAAGTGAAACAGATCATATATAAGGTTAATTAGGGGTCAGTATGAAAACTCTATTTTCTAAATCCTTATGGATGAACAACCATAAATTTCAGATCTATTCGACTAATGAGTAAGGACCATAGTCCACGTGTCCTGAAGGTGACAACGGTGGCATATACCACCGTCCTTTGCACTCTAAATTTAGCACTTAACTGTAAATGCTCAGTGCCCTACAGGCACACCCATCAGCTCCAACCTTTTCTCTAGGATCAAAAATACCAACTGAACGATGACGAAGTAGGATATTTTATGTAGCCCTTTATACGTTAAAGTTTCACAGGCAATTATAGCCACTTCATGCTTTCTTTGTTATTATGACCCTTCCAGTTAAATGACACAACCGTTTACAACTAAATAGGAGGTCAATATTTTTACA
The DNA here is from genome assembly GCA_004026665.1 of Murina feae. Classification (NCBI taxonomy): domain Eukaryota; kingdom Metazoa; phylum Chordata; class Mammalia; order Chiroptera; family Vespertilionidae; genus Murina; species Murina feae. The sequence continues at coordinate 18,500 of PVJC01021648.1, forward strand.
AGGTGCTTATTCCATCAGAATATAAGGAAAGGCATGTAAAACAAAGAACTTGGGCATTAAGGCATCCTATTCCCTGTCGGCTTGCAGTTAGGTCAGTGTTGTGCCTAAACCTAAACTGCAATAATGCAAAGAAACATATATCAGCCCATGTGGGTCTGAAACATGATTTTGAAGTCTTATAGACATCGTAGTGCAAGTCAATCAACTGGTGCACACAGAGTAGAATTCCAGGTCAAAATCAGAGATGATTTAAAGGATTGGTTATTTTCAGCAAATTTTATTTTAAGCCCTGTTGGAAAGTTCCTATATCAGCTCCTTCAACTCAATGATATTCATGCCATTACTTCTCTATTTTAACAGATTAGGGAACTGAGGCACAGAGAAGTCAAGAACTTAAGTCGCATGGCTAAGGAATAATTTGCTTGTACCACTACATGAAGTCTATAATTACATGTCATTCCCCTACCAGTCTGAGCCACTTGGCAGACTGCAAAAAGGAAACCTAACTTCAACCTTCTTATACCATTTGGCGATTAAAAGAACAGAGGATGAAGTAATATAATAAAAGTAGCAGGATTTGAGATGACTACAACTTTGCAGTGTAGGTGCTGAAATTTTGACAGAGAACAGGTCTTTTCCTCCTTGTACTCCTTGTTTAAGTGTGAAATCCAGTGAGGAGAGCATGTAGTCCTGGAAACTCAATGAATTCTAAAATATATTGTAAGGAGGTCATAAAATTTGGAATTAAAAACTAATTCTAGCCATTTGGCTTTGAGCAAATTACCTAACTTTATTATATACCTCATTTAATAAAGGGAACTAATAATAATATTGTTTCCAAAGTTATTAGAAGGATAACATGGAAAGAATACATGAAATAATGTAATTGGTAAAGGCCAACATAGAGAAGATCAATTGTTAATTTCACTCTTACCACAATAGTACTTGTGGTTAATAAATACAGAATTGTAGTTAATAAATGCATAATTACTGAGGAGGGTTTATTCATGTCAGAACTTATGATAGAATCCCCAAGTGACTTGATAAGGCTTGCAGATCTAAAACTAGAGTATTCAAGCGACGGAAGGGCCTCTGAGAAAGCAGCCCATGGAGAGACTTCCGGGTACGAAAGCAAAGCTGTGACTGCAGTTGAACTCAATGTTTGACCCTAGGTTTACTAGTGAAAGCAAAGGGAAATTCAGTGTGTTAGCTACCATTTGAAATTCAAAAACGCAAAACAAATTTGCTTCTCTTATTTGGATCTTTCACATGGAGGTATCTTGTAGGTACCATGTTATCTGGATAAAAACCATTTCTTCTGCAAAACTTATGACTAGATAAATGAGTACTGTTTAAACTAGAAGCATATAGTGAGCACAGAAGCTGTGTGATTAGCTCTTCAAATGACTACAACCAAGTCTGGAAAAAAAACAACACACACACACCAAAAAAACAATAAAAATAGTTTGCCTCAATTACCTCAAAATGTGAAAGACCAAAAAGAATGAAATATTTTTTCTGTACTATGCAGTATATGCCCAGGACAGCTAAAAAACAAACAAAACAACAACAAACAAACAAACAAACAAACAAACAAACAAAAAGAGGTAAAGGTATATAATACTGCAATGAGCATACGGCTGCATATATTTTTTTCAAATTAGTGTTTTGGGTGTCTTCAAATATATACCCAGAAGTGGACTCACAGGGTCATAAGTAAGTTCCATTTTTAATTTTTTGAAGAAACACCCAGCTATTTATGGTGCCAAGTGGGTACCTGAAATTTCAGGACGGCGGGAGGACATCTTGTAAAGTAGATGATTACCTAACCAGTATGTACAACTTATTTGCATATAAACTGTAATTGAAAAATAAAATTTTAAAGAAATGAGGTAAATGCCTAAATGAGTGCTGTAGGGGCCTTTGAAGCTTTAGAACAGATTTATTGCAGTAAAGGTCTCCTTAATTTGCATAACTGGTTCTTATTCAACACCTAGTTACATTTCCTTGCTCTGAGTGCCAGTTAGGTTTCTGTCCACTCAATTATAACCGCTGCTGAAATGACATTTTAAAATCCTGGGGATGTAAATACTGCAGAGCCCATCAGTATAGTCAAGCATTTTGCATCTTGGTCGCTAAGAAGTAGCCTAACATATTAACGGAAGTAGATCTCAATATGGCTGAGGAACACGAATTAGTAAAATTGAATTCATTTTGTGCAGTGCTGGGGAACTTGCCTCCTTGGATTGTCTCTCACATTACTCTTGGTGGTGGCGGCAGTAATGGTGGTAGCAAATTAATAGTGGTGGCAGATGTGCTAGTAGTTATAGCAGCTGTTTCTTATTAATAGTAGTTGCACCACCTGTGACAGTGATTGTTACTTATTTTAATTTTACATAATAGAAGAATCAAGGATTGTAATTATTGCTTTCACATACTAACAAAATCTTTTGTATTTTTACTTCGTTCTTTAGGAACAATTTAAGACTTTATCTTTGAAATTTAGGAAATTTTCATTCTGGAAAACTCTTTCCTGATGAAGGAAGCAACAGTTAATGATCCCCATGATCTGAAACTGGGTGTATGAAAGGTGGAGAATAATTTTTTGCCAAGTCTATGTAGCAGCATCCCGTGACAAATATATATATGATCTAGAAACTAACAGTAAGAATTGAGCATCTGAAATCATCGATGGTTGTGCATTTTGCAACCCCTTTTTTAGGAATTGCTGATGCTTTTCTTAGAGTTGTTTGGGAGAATGAATTTTGTATTGATTTAACATCACCTTACTCCTGGAGTTACTGCATTTTTTTACTCTTCACATCAAGCAAAGTTTCTTCTATTAGTACCTGGAGAACATAGAGTAGAGAAATAACTATCCAGAGCTACTGTCCCTGAAAGAACATTTGCAGAGTATACTTTAATTTTTCCCTTGAATTATCAGACTTTTAGAATTTTTCTATTCATTATAATGGTGAAATTACAAAGGCATGTTGGTGAGGATCAGAGAGAAAATAAATCATAGACCTTGAAAAAATAGTTACTCTTCATCTTTATAATTTTAAGGATGTGATATTGGGCTTTGAACTTCAAGAATGTAGGAAAGTCTACAGGGAAATAAAGTAAAAGCAATGGCTGCAGCACTTTATGTAGCATCTTTAGTACATCTGAGCTGTGTAAAATTGCAAATGGACAAAATTCTCAAGGCATTTATTTTGGGAGCTATTACTTATCAAATAAGAAGCAAGACATAATCAACAATTAAAGTACATGTCAAGACTTTCCTAATTAAAATATGTGTTTAAGGTAAATAGTTAGAATTAAAATATGCCTTTGATAAAAATTTAAAAAGGAATAAAGAAGACACTGCTAGAAAGACAAATGAATTTCAAAGTCAGTAACTACAGATTTAATTCTCTAACAATTCCAGTTTATAATTTGAGATGATAAAAGTTTGAACACTTTTAGAACTTTGAATCCTACCCAATTTTGTGTTTTTTAAATCTGGCTTGTTTTATCAATTATTGTGAAAATTAAATAATGATCCACAATAGCCCAGATATCTAGTTAGCTTATGGTTGCCTACACATTACAACTGCATTTTCATAAATAACTTGCTCTGGGTTTTATCTTGTAATAGTGTGTGTGTATGTATGTGTGTGTTTGCATGTGTGTGCCCATTTGCATATATGTTCTTAATTGTGCATTCCTTAGATTAATATTAAAATGAGTTATCATTCCCTGAGCTGACTCTCCTTTTAGACCTAAGACTTGGAGGCAAGAAAATAATACAGGATTAACCATTTGTCATGGATAATCCACAAAGTCAATAAATCAAGTGTGAATAATTGAAAGCGGGTAAGGTTGTAACATCAGAGCTATTGAAATTTAATTCAAGAGGAAGTTCTCCATAGTAAATTTCCTCTCATTATCCAACTGCTATCACAGGCCACCACTGATAAGCAAAGAGGCCTTGTGCAATATCAGTGTTTTTTACCATCTTATCTGCAAACTTATAATCTTTATCTTTTTGATGAGGTGCTAGTATTATAAAGACTTGAGTAACCTGAGAAATGTGCCAGTTTTTTCATGGGTATTTAGTTTCCTTTCAACTTTGAAAAACATTTTTTCTGTTTTAGTAATGGAGAAAGATATAAAAATATACATGAAGACATGGATGTGTAGCTTCTGAAATGTCCTAAGCTGAAATTACAGTTTAAGAAAATAAAATGAAACATCATGAAAGTATATTCGCTTGTAAAAAAGATTCACATGTTTGGCTAGTGCTAAAATAACAAGGAATTAATAATAGCAGATTGAATGCTGGAATTACTGATAGCACCATACTAATCGTTTCAGCCTAATAATCTCTTCCAGGTAATAGTCCCTTTATCCACAATTACAGTTGTTCATAATGTAGATTTTTGATTTGACGGTCTGCTGGGTGCTACCAAATCCTACGCAAATATGTTACTTAATCCAGACCCAACTATTGTTGAGTAGACATTAATTTTATTCCTTTTTTTAGCTGCTATGATATTTTATTTATCAAAATAAGATAACTGAGTTGGAGCTACTTAAAATTGTATCTGGGCTGTTTCTTAGCATGCTTCCTACTTTTCTCATTGTAGGTTTCATATATACTGGAGAAGTTGTGCATCGAATGCTGACAGCCACGCAGTACATAGCACCTCTAATGGCAAATTTTGATCCCAGTGTCTCCAGAAATTCAACAGTCAGATATTTTGATAATGGTAAGTATTGATTAACCTATTTTTTTTTTTTTTTTTTTACTGAATGCATACTTTATTTATTTTGAGGGCTCTTCTTTTTTCAATTAAATCTTTATTGTTGAAAATATTGCATATGTTCCCTTTCTCCCCCCCCCAAATTGGTCCCTTCTAGCCCTCCCCCACCCCCACCCTAAGCCTTCACCATGAATGCATACTTTGAAGTGCGATCATCAAAGTTATATTAATGTTTATGTAACCTGGGATATTTTGTTTAGTTTTTGATGGATTGATTTATAAACTGCTCAGTGCAAATACCCTAAGATGACAAAGTTATACCATAACATTTAAGATGCAGAGTAAATATATAGTTAAATTCCACTCATTTTACTAATTCATTCAATTATTCAGCTAATGTTTAGTAAGACATATTAGACACTATAATAAGTGAGTTGCTAAACAGCACCTTAAACCAAGCATACATTTGATGCTATTTATAGTAAGCCCCTGCTATTAGAACAACTAAATAAGAATAATGTGTTCTGATCCTCAAGTAGAGGCAAGTGTCATAATACATTGATATTAAATTTTCAAAACTTGGGAAGTTTATATACCATAAGATGAACACACCTTTAAAAAAATATAGGAGAGTGAGTAGTTAAAATACATATAAGGAAATCTAGTTTTCCTGCCCAGGCCATTGTGGCTCCATTGGTTGAGCATTGTCCCAAGCACCAAAAGGTTTCCAGTTCAATTCTCAGTCAGGGCACATGCCAAGGTAGTAGGGGGCATGCAAGAGGCAGCAGATTAATGTTTCTCTCTCACACTGATATTTTTTTCTCTCTCCTCCCTTTCTCTCTGTCTAAAATCAATTTAAAAAAAACATTAAAAGAAATAGAAAGAAAATCCACTTTTCCTAACTTTAAAATATGAAATAGAGCCTTTTAAGGTTCATAATGTACTAGAGGCCTGGTGCACAAGATTTGTGCACTCAGTTGGGATCCTTTAGCCCAGTCTGTGCCCTTTCGCAGTCCGGGAGCCCTCAGGGGATGTTCAACTGATGGCTTAGCATTGCCAGAGAGGCAGGAGATGCTCCCGCCACTGCCTTTGCACTTGTGAGCCCAGCTTCTGGCTAGGCAGCACTCCCCCTGTGGGAGTGCATTGACCACCAGGGGGCAGCTCCTGCATTGAGCATCTGCTTTCTGCTTTCTGGTGGTCAGTGTGTGTCATAGCAACTGGTCATTCTTCCATTTGGTCAATTTAAATATTAACCTTTTATTATATAGGACTAGGAGCCCGGTGCACAATAATTTGTGCACTCGGGGGGGGGGGGGGATCCCTCAGCCCGGCCTGTGCCCTTTCACAGTCTGGGACCTCTCGGGGGATGTCCACCTGCTGGCATGCCTGACCAGCCTGGGTGAGGGGCTGATGGCAGTTTGCAGGCTGGCCAAGCCCACCCCACCCACCCTGCCCACCCCATGGCCGACACCTGCCCCACCACACCCACCCTCGTGCCGGCCTCCATCTTGGCTGAGTTACTTTGCATACAGCCGCTCTGATTGGCTGGTGGGCTTGGCTTGGCTGGGGGGCGTGGCTTAATTTCAATATTACTCTTTTATTAGAGTAGATACTGACAACAATTTATCTCTAATATTTATCTTGGGAACATCTATATACATATATAAAAGCCTAATATGCAAATTTTCCCCATGGAAGTTCGACTGGGAGACTGATCCTAGCTATGATGTGCGTGGACCACGAGGGGGCAGTGCAGAATGAAGGAAGGCCCTGGCTGGCAGCTGGCAGCCAGCAGCTTGGGAAGGGAGGCCCCTCCTACCAGCTGGCAGCCGGGGAAGGGTGGCCCCAGCCAGCACCAGAAAGGCCCCAATTGGCCCTGATCACCAGCCAGGCCTAGGGACCCAACCTTTGCACAAATTTTATGGACCTGGCCTCTAGTATAAAACAGTCAAAGAAAATCTATACTATGTTACAAAATGCTACTTAAATCTAAGTAAAAATTTAAGGTCCTGATGACAGAAATGAATTTTCATCTCTACATCTTATTGAAGGCTCTAACTTTAGTAGAGAAAATAGGAAAACAACAGTTCGCTTGGAAAGTTAATAAAAGATGAAAGTACAAACTTCCAGTTTTATTGTGTCATCGGCATGTAAATTATAACATAGGGTATAGAGTCAGTAATGTTGTATGGTGAGGGATGATTACTGGACTTATTGTGGTAATCACTTTGCAAAGTATATAAATGTTGAATCACTTTGTTGTATACCTGAAACTAACATAAGATAGTTGTTAACTATAAAAATCAAATCAAATTAATTAATTAATTGTGTAAAAGATATACATTTCTGTCCATTCTATAATATAAAGATAGTATTTATTTGTTCAAATAAAAATATTATCTTTTAAAATAATGGGAATATTTGATGTGAACAAAGCTATTTTTACACTTGTCTTGATGATCAAGGAAGAAATTCTCTAGTGGGAAGTACACACAAAACGGTGCAGTTGTTTGGGGGAAATGTAATCATTGTGCTAAAAGTCAAATGATGATGAAGCCTTTTATAAATCAACATATCAAAGGAAGAAGGAAACTAAACCTAGTTAGAAATACATTTTGAGAACTGCGTTTCAAACAATTTGAATAACAACAAGTGTGTTCTAATATCAATAACTCTGAATGTTAGCCATAATAATAATTTCCTCTTATTATTTTAATAATTGTTATATACTTTATTTTTTCTCTTTGAAAATTTTATGAGGTGCTAAAGCTCAAAAATGTACAAGTAGATTGTAAGTATACTTGAGGCAGCACTATCACCAGAAACTTACCTGAAGTTTATTGTATGACCTACCAGATAGAATCACCTTAGTAAACAGGAAATGAATGATGAAAGTGGATTATTTGTCCAAGCTCTGTCACTTACTAGGTACAGTTGAGGATATTCACTCATGGGCATAGGATTCTGATGGCCAAGTTTTTATTTCATTAGAATCGAAGTAATAAAGCAACTCTCTCCATCCAGATACTCTCTCATATACCATGTACCTACACAGCTCTTAATATTTTAATTTTACTATTATTTCAGTGATTTTTACAAATTAATATATGGTATTCCGACTGAACACTACAGTACTTGAAATAAGGGCTGTGACTATAGTCATTTTATCTTAAGTAGCTGGCATAAGAAATCAATAAGTCTTCCATAATTACTTAATGGATAAATAAATGAAAAAATTAAATATGTAAGATGAGTTTCTAATTCTGAGAATAGTAAAAGTAGCAATATTAAAGAATTAATGTATTTTACTTTATTGAAATATCTTCTGTGTAATGGCCAGTGGAGAGATTGAGTTCTTACATTATGACAATGGAAGCTGAGTAACTGCTTTTGTTTCAATAAATGAATGAACCACTTTTTAATATTATAGACTCTTCACAAAGTCCTTTTGTACAATAGCAACTTACTGAAATATTCCCAACTTTAATTGGTCAGGATCATTGAAAGAATGCCTAAGAATGGAAAACTCAACATTTTAAGAAAGCAAAAATTTTCTAGAGGAGACAGCAGCAATTTAGAAAATTTCTAAGTTAGCATTTCTGTAAGTTTTAAATGACTAGATTTTAAAAATGAGAACCTGGAGAACATTATGCTAAATGAAATAAGCCAGTCAGAGAAAGACAAGTACCATATAATTTCACTGATATGTGAAATTTGATGAACAAACTGAACCACCAAGTAAAATAGAGACAGACTAATAGAGAGAGCAGGAAAACTCATAGAGAGAGAGAGAAGGCAAACAGCTCTGGTGGGGGAGGAGAAGGAGGAAGGATTGTTGAGCAAAACAAAGGAATAAAAAAAAAGAGAACTCATGGACATGGGCAAGAGTTTGGTGATTGTGGGGGGGGGGAGTTAGAAGAGAGCATGATGGGGAAGGATAAATGGTGATGGAAAAAATAAAATAAATATATAAATAAGTAAATAAATAAAAATGAGACAATGCTTCTAAATGTTATAGGTAGCCTAGATGACTACAAAGGTCTGAATCACAGGATATTAATGCAGAAAAATTAGAAAGGTTATAAAAATAAACCCTTTACTAGAAAAATAATTGAATAGGAAATTCTAAAGCACAATTCTTACTAATGATCAGAAGCTTAATCCATTTAAAAGCTCTACATTTTTATATCCTCCACTACATTTTGTTTTTAATATGACAATTTACAAATTTTTATATTGTATATCCATTAACAAATTAATTTAGTTATGGTTATTTTTAATACTTTTGCCTTTAACCTTTACTCTAGAGTTCTATGTGCTTTACCTGCCATCATCACAATATTGGAGTATTCTGAATTTAACTACATTTTACCTTTACCATTGAGTTTTACAGTTTCATATAATTCCTTTTACTAATTAGCATGATTTTATTTCAACTCAAAGAATTCCCTTTAACATTTCCTATGAGGCTGTTCTAGTGGTGATGAACTCCTTCAGCTTTTCTTTGTCTGGCAAACTCTTTATCTCTCCTTTAATTCCAAAGGTTTACTTTGCCTGATAGAATGCCTTTGGTTGTCTTTTTGAATATTTTATCCCACTCCTGCTAGCTGCAAAGTTTCTACTGAAAAATGCAATGATAGCTTTATGCAGATTCCCTTATAAGAAACAGATTACTTTCCTTTGCTGCTTTTAAGTTTCTTTTTTTTTTGGGTCTTTAAACTCTGATAATTTAATTATAATGTTTCATGTGAGTCTCTTTTGATTCATCTTGTTTGGTATGGATGTCTGTTTTTGTCCCCAGGAAGGGAAATTTTTCAGCCACTATTTCATTAAATAATATTTCTGCCCCTTTCTCTCTCCTTTATCTTCTTGAGAGCTCTCGAATGTAAATATTGGTCCACTTGATAATGTCCTCTATATCCCTTAATCTATCATCATTCCTTTCATTCGTTCTCCTTTTTGCTCCTCTGATCGGATGAATTCCAGTGCCCTATCTTCAAGAGCATCTGTCTTGTCTTCTACTTAATGTAGTCTACTGCTGAACCCCTCTATTAAAAATTTCAGATTAATTATTATATACTTCAGATATGTGATTTCTCTTTGATAGTTTTTATACTTTTTCTGTCTTTGGCTGAAATTCTCACTTTCTAATGCATTGCTCTTCTGACCTCAATGATCATCTTTATGACTTATTTTGAACTCATTTGGGCA
>PVJC01021649.1:0-28042 GCA_004026665.1 Murina feae
GTCTGCTGTTGGATCTCTGTATAATATTCTTTATTTCAGTCAGTGTATGCTTGATTTCTAGTTGGTCCTTTATCATATCCTTGAGGGTCTCATTAGATTTATTGAGAGTCTCATTAAATTTATCGGCAGTCTCTAGAAAATTCTTGAAAAACCTAATAACCGTGGTTTTGAACTCTATGTCCTGTCGTTTTCTTTCCTCCATTTCTGTCATTTGTGACCTGTTTCTTTGTCTCCGCATTTTGGCTGCTTCCCTTTCTGAGTTAGGCGATCACTGAGAGGAATTAACCTCTAAGCCACTTGGTTATGAGAGTCAACTGTGTGTACAGTGGGAGAACTTCAGTGCTGGAGACACCCTTATGGGGCAAGAGTTGTTTCAGTGGGGCTTTTGTGCTCACTGCATCTGCACCGAGTGTGTTCCTTGAGGATCTGAGTTTTATTTAGGATGGTCCCACTCTGGCCACTGGGTGGGGGCTGGCTCCTGTATCTTTAAGGAGGTGTTGAGTTAGCCTTTGCCTTAGGCTACTCAGCCTTTTATGTACAAAAGCCTCTGACGCAGCTTGGGAAGGGTGGGGCCTCGGGGAGTTTGCAGGGCAGGGCGGGGCAAATAGCTATGGTGCTTCTCAGCCCTGTGCTGAGAGACACCAGGTCTCTGTGTCCCACGGTAATTGCTGCAAGCAACGCTGAGAGAAACCGGCTTTGGATTTCCTCCCGGTGCCAGTCAGTTCCCCTTCTCCGGGTGTCTGGGTCCTCAGAAACTTGCCTGGAACTGGAGTTCAGAGCTGCTGGGAGCTTGTGGTTCCCTCCGGTTTGAAAAAGAACCGCGTCCTCCGGCGCCAGCCCTCTCCCTGAGCCCGTGCGTGTGCCTCCGTACCTCTGTACTTTGCTTCTGCCACTCCTCTGAGTCTCAGACTCTTTCTAGCTGTAGAATTTTCACTCAGCCAGCCTTCCTGTGGGTGTGAGTGGTGTCCATGTTTTCTTTTTGTGGATATTCTGAAATAGTTGTTCACGGCTGCATTTACGGTATTTACCTTATGCCGCCATCTTGGATTCTTGACTGTAACTACTTTCTCTGGCCTTGTTTGTCTTTAGTTCCCTTCCATGTTAGTATGCCAGACAGGTCACTAGTTTGTTCAGTCAGTGAGGTTCTGTGCCTTAATTTTATTATTAGCTACACTCCGTGTTCATATACAACAGAGGAGCTCCCTCTTGTGTTATATTGTCAAATAAGATGTTTTTAAATTGGTGTTACAAGTATTTTCAGATATTTCATTATTCCCCATTATAAATTGAATTTCTAGTTCAAATAGTTTCCTCAGCAAATAATACCACATAGTTTACATAATAGGTAAATCTAGCTATTTTTAAAGATGTTTTTAACAGATGCAATGTAATAAATTATTTAATATTACTTATGATGAATGGTTTTCATGTCCCCATGGCATCTCTGAAATGCACTCTCTAATTAATAGTTTCTGTTTTTCCAGGAAAAGTTAATTTCATGAGATTTTAAATATATCTAAATATTTGTTGTTTGCCTTTATGTTTCTACTAGAGGCCCAGTGCACAATTTGTGCACTGCAGGGGGGGTGGTCCCTTAGCCTGGACTGTGTCCTCTCGCAATCTGGGAACCCTTGGGGGATGTGCACCTGCTGGCTTAAGCCTATTCCCTGGGCAGTCGGGCCTAAGCTGGCAGTCAAGGCAGTCAGACATCCCTCTGGCAGCCCGGGATCCCTTGGGGGATGTCCACTTGCCAGCAAGGAGCAGGCCTAAGTTGCAGTCAGACATCCTTAGTGCTGCTGAGGAGGCAGAAGAGGCTCCCACCACCACCGCTGTACTGGCAGCCATTAGCCTGGCTTGTGGCTGAGCAGAGCTCCCCCTGTGGGAGCGTTCTGACCACCAGGGGGCAGCTCCTGCATTGAGCATCATAGTGACCAGTCATTTCCAATAGTTCTGCTGTTAGGGTCAATTTGCATATTACCCTTTTATTATATAGGATGGCTGTTGGGATATAACATTTGTGAGTCATACTATCTTTCACTGGTTACTCTTGTGATTCCTTTACTTCTTTTTTTTAAAATATATTTTATTGACTTTTTACAGAGAAGAAGGGAGAGGGATAGAGAGTTAGAAACATCAATGAGAGAGAAACATCAATCAGCTGCCTCCTGCACACTCCCTACTGGGGATGTGCCCGCAACCAAGGTACATGCCCTTGACCGGAATCGAACCTGGGACCCTTGAGTCCACAGGCAGATGCTCTATCCACTGAGCCAAATCAGTTAGGGCTCCTTTAGTTCTTTATGGGATTAGTGTTGCTGTAGAGAAAAGAAGTCTGATGTCGGCTAAGTGGTTTCATTTCCATCTGCATAGTGTGGCTTTCCCTGACTGTTCAAATAAGTTTTTCTTCATCTTGAAAATGCAATAATTCTATAAGGGACTGTCTTATTGTTGAACTTTCTGTAACAAAATTTTCTGGGATATTCTATGCCCTTTTAATTAATTTTTTAAAGATTTAAAAAAAACTTTATTGTTGAGATTATTACAGATGTCCCTATTTATTCCTCCCATCGCCCCCTCTCCACCTTGTTCCTGTCCTGCACCAGGCCTTCTCCACCCTATTGTCTATATCCATAAGTAATGCATATATGTGTATAAGATCTCTGGTTAATTTCTTCCTGCTCTCCCCACCTCCTTTCCCTCTAAGAATCATCTGTCTGTTCCATTTCTATACCTCTGATCCTATGTTATTCATTATTTTATTGTTCATTAGATTCCACCTATGAGTGAGATCATGTTATACTTATCTTTTTCTGACTGGCTTATTTTGCTTCACATTTGTTTCTGAATGTATTAGTTAATTTTTCCTTCTACACACTGTATTTTTCCACCCCTCACATCATCTAACTTGGGCATATGAAGCCTACTGATCTTTTGGTATGTTAATTTTATATTTTGCTGCTTTCATAAATTCTCTTACTGTTTTTAGTAGTTTCTTCATTTATTGTTTTCAGTGTTCCAGAAAGACAATTATAACTTCTGCAAATTGAGATAACTTTACCTCTTCATTTCCAGTTCTTAAGTCTCTAGTTCCTTTTTTCCCCCCTCTAATACATTATTGAAAAGTTGCAGAGGAGGCTGGCTGGTGTGCCTAAGTGGTTGAGTCAACCCATGAACCAAAAAGTCACGGTTCAATTCCTGGTTAAAGAACATGCCCAGGTTTCTGGCTCTATTCCTAGTTGGGACGAGCATCCCATCAGTGATTCATCATTGATGTTTTTCTATCTCTCTCCTTTCTTCTCTGAAATTAATATATAATCAAATAAAAGCGTAATATTGAAATTGACCGTTTCTTCGGGATGCCTAAGCCACGCCCGCCAGCCAATCAGAGCAGCTGTATGCAAATTAACCCAGCCAAGACGGAGGACGGCACTCACGGAACTGAGTAAACAGGCAGCTTCTGTTGCAGCAGGAGTAAAACTGTTTGCCGGCGGCCTGGGCTTCTCTCGGCTCCAGGCAACAACATATTTGCAACATTGTCTCAATTATGGAAGCCTCGGAGGTGAAGCAAACAGCAGTCCTGCCTGCTAATACTAAGGCAACATTGTCTCAATTATAGAAGCCACAGAGCTGAAGCCAACAGAAGGCTTCCTTAGCTGCCTGGACTTCGGCTTAAAGGAATAGTGTATCAACTATAGAAGATAAACAAACCCCAGAAACCTGCTTCCTGCCAGCCTTGCTGGGACATTGGGTCAATGGGAGCTGTGGGCAGCCTGAAAGCCTGAAAATGGCCCTCAGGCCCCATACCCAGGCTGGGCACACCTCAGTGGGGTGAGGGACCCCATTGGAGGGCTTGGCCAGCCTGCAAACAGCCATTAGCCCGTCACCCAGGCTGGCCACACACCAATGGGGTATGAGGGTCCACACAGGGGGGCTTGGCGAGCCTGCAAACAGCCATCAGCCCTTCACCTAGGCTGACCACGCACGACAGTAGGTGGACATCCCCAAAGGGGTCCCAGACTGCAAGAGGGCATAGGTCGGGCAGAGGGACCTCCCGGGTGCACAAATTTTTGTGCACTGGGCTCCTAGTATACATATAAAGTCCTGCTGTATTTTTCTTTTGTTATTAAACTTTTCACCTACTGGTGTCAATTTGTATTCATAAAAATATTTTGGTACTTTTAAACCCTTTTTCTGTGTTCTGAAATATTTTTAAATAGCATTAAGTAGTATAATATCATTATTGTCATTATTATTTAATATTTAAAAGATTGCTAAAATTCATCTCTGAACTATTGGCTTGAGAATTAACCATTTTAGATTTTCAAATTTATTTGCTAGAAATCTGCTCTAAGTAATCTCTTGTGATTTTTAAAAAATTTCCTCTCTATAGAGTTTATTTCCTTTTTTCATGTATTATTTGTATACATATATAATTTTTTATTTTCATTATGTTAGCTACTGGCATATTTTACTGATTATTTCAAATTACTTCTTGTTAATTATAATATTTTTTATTCTATTAATCATATTTCTGTTTATTTGTTAATTCTTTGTTTCAATTAGGGAGGCCTCTTAATCGCTTGCCTCTTTCATTATTGTTTTTTTAGCTATTCTTTTGCATGTTATTTTCTCTATAGATTTTCTTTAATACCCCCATCTAGCTGCAGGCGTGGTAGTTTTGGGAGCAGCTCATTAATGTGTCATTTATTTTTATATATTTTAAATTTTGATTTCATTATTTTTGGTTTTTTTTTTTCTGTTTGAATAAGATGCTCTCTTGTAAGTATTATGGTAGTTTTATCATATAGTTTTTGACGTCCATTGTTTCTAGTATCATTTCGAGAAACTTTGTAATTCCAATTTTTTCTATCTAAGAATGCTTTAATAGAGTTTTAAATTTTTTTGAATTTTAGGTTGAAGGGCTAGAAGTTTCTGGTTTTGTTTTATTTTGATCATAGATTTTATTGTCATTTACTCTTTGGAAGAAAGTCACTATGTGCACCCACACTTTAGAAGTGGGGTGTTATGCTCCACCTCTTTGAGGGTAGACTGTTGATATAAATTACTAGACATGCTTCTGAACTAAAGATTTGTCTTCCTCCCACATTTGTTTATTTAGCCTTTTGATTTTCAGTGTGGCGATTATACACATACACACACACACAGCATTCCAACAATATTTTATTTTATTGCTCAAATTATTCCAGCTTTGGCTATCAGAATCCTTTCAGTTGGCTCATGTGTCCCTTTGACAGATTTCCATCATTGTGGGGTTTTGTTTGTTTGCTTTTAACACTTCTTTACTTGTTGGCACTATGAGATGATCTAGGCTCATCCTGTATAATTTTTGCCCACTCCTAGAATCAACCATTTCTCCAAGATAAATATTTAAATAAATAGCTGAATTTCTTTTTTTATAGATTCTTTTCTGATCTCATTTATTCATTTGTTGCATTTATTGGGGTGACATTGGTTAATAAAATTATATAGGTTTCAAGTGTACAAATCTATAATACATAATCTGTATATTGTTTTGTGTATTTACCACCCCAAGTCAAGTATCCTTCTGTCACCATTTATGCCCTCTTCTACCTTTCCCCAGTTCCCCATTCCTCTGATAATCACCATAAGTTTTTTTTCTTAATCCCTTCACTTTTTTCACCCAGCCCCCCAACTCCCTCCCCTCTTTGAACTGTCAGTCTGTTTTCTGCATCTATAAGTCTGTTTCTATTATGTTTGTTAATTTAAAAATTTTGTTCACAAAATTCCACATATAAGTAAAATCATATGGTGTTTTTCTTTCTTTGAATTTCTTTATGTTCACA
The DNA here is from genome assembly GCA_004026665.1 of Murina feae. NCBI lineage: Eukaryota > Metazoa > Chordata > Mammalia > Chiroptera > Vespertilionidae > Murina > Murina feae. The sequence continues at coordinate 5,826 of PVJC01021649.1, forward strand.
ATTTTATTTCCCTCCCTCTAAAGATACTTGCGTAATAGCAAGGAATGGAACCGGTTGTACTTCTTCAAGTTCTTCACTTTCCAACTTCTTGTATGTCTTCATCTTGGGACAACTGTTGCTGGGAACAGGAGGAACTCCCCTCTATACCCTGGGAACAGCCTTTCTTGATGATTCTGTGCCCACACACAAATCTTCTCTCTATATAGGTAAGGTTGCTCTGTAATATGAATGTCTGGGTATCATTTCATCTGATTGATGTTTAAATTTATAAGTAAAGCATAACATATGTTTATTTAAAATTAGTTGTAATGTCATAAAAAGTATCTATGAGATACATGCAATATTACTTTTTTTGTTTTATTTATTGGGATAACATATCTTTCCATTGAATTTTGTTGAATGTCCTGCACTATTTCTTATACTTGGCATGCCAGCCTTCCTGGAAGTGCCATTCAAGCAGTAGACTCTGTAGATTGCTTGAATTCCAAATTGATTTACACAGGGTGTGGAGATCAAGCTCTGCCATTCTATGGGACTTAACTATATCCTATTGACTAAAGTCAACAAAAGAAGACACAGGTGCCCAGAAACTCTGTGGAGTTTCCACTTGAGATCAACCCTTTTGATATATAACTTGATTTTTACCCCCTTTGTGATCTGATTTTCTGGTAGCATAAGTTCCTCTCAAATTCCTTTCCTGATGTACCTGCAAGGTAGAGCTACATGGCCCTACAGCCAACCCATGGCCCTATAGCTAATTAATGTGCAATTTATCTGCACATGAGTTTTTACTTTATCAATTTATTATTCTAATGTAGAGGACTATCTTAGTCCATTCATACTGCTATAATAGAATAACATAGACTGGTTAGCTTATAGAGAATATACATTTATTTCTTAAAACTCCTCCTAGAGGCTGGAAAGCCCAAGATCAAGGTACCCACTGACTCCGAGTTTGGTGAGGGCTTAATTTGCAAAATTGAAATGTTACATATGATGAATATTTACATGTCTGAGAGCAATAAGGTCAGTTTAATTTTGCTGTAAGTAAAAATGGGAGATTCACTAAAAGCATATGGCTAAATGAATTGCTTGTTTTTAAGAAACAGGCTAATGACCAGAACCAGGTTTTTATCAGCTGCTGTAGTATAAAATAAAGAAGGCTTTTATAGTGTGTACAAAGAGGAAACGGCTTATACTTTCATATATTTTCCATAAGGATTGTAAACAATGATTACTATAACCATCCATAAAGGATTATAGTCGATGGACTACCCCTGCCATCAGTTAAAGATATAACCCTCCATGGATTTATAATAACTGAATTTATTACAATTACCATTATTGCAATTATTATTATAGTGTAACAGCTTTTAAGTTATATAATTTAAGCTCCTGGATTATACAATGATACCATACAAATGGCATCACATGTCTTTTTTTTTAGTGAAAATATGTGTAAATTTTCTTTTTTTTTGTTTGTTTCTTTTTTTGTTAATTCTCACCTGAGGATATTTTTCCACTGATCTTTTAGAGAGAGAGGGAAAGACTGGGAAAAACACTGATGTGAGAGAAACACGTCGATTGGTTGCCTTCTAGCGAGGAGCCTGCAACCAAGGTATGTGCCCTTGGCGGGAGTCAAACCCAGGAGCCTTTGGTCCGCAGGCCGAGGCCCTGTCCACCAAGCCAAACCAGCTACGGCTGATATGTGTAATTTTCATGTAATTCTAACCATTTGATTTTTCTACAGTCAAATATTTGTTTCTTTACTATTGTTAGCCATTTAAAGCAAACTTGTGCAGATGGCAATTTTTCTTGTCTTTGTCCTTCCAGGAATTGGCTATTCTGTGTCAATATTAGGCCCTGCTGTTGGCTATGTGCTGGGAGGACAGCTGTTAACTGTGTACATTGATTTTGATTGGAAGCAAAGGCAAGGCAATATCTGTTCTTTTATTTAAATTTATTTCGTTATTACAGTGTTAACATCATAGACAGAAACATTTCACAGTATTTCCTTAGTATATTATGAAGATTTTTTTTAGGAAACAAGACTAAATACACACATTTTTTTGTGTAATGTTTTGGTTACATTGTTTCATGAGTTAATCCATACCATGTCTTAGTATAAAACATTTATTATTCATAAATAAGGATATTTAATAGTCACCTGGTATAATTTTTCTATATACATATAAGATACCATAAATTGTTCAGAAGAATAATTTAATCAAAATTAGTTATGTTCTTAGTATATTTAACTGGAGGTAGATAGTTTGAAGAATCAAGAGTATATGATTCTCAGACTAAGTTCTGTAATATCTCTGATGATATCTTAGAGATGTCAGTTGTGCAGTTTTAATAACTACCCATGGAGGATAGTAATAGGTAATATTTATTTGTCTCATACAGAGACTATACAAAAAGGTGTCAGGGAAAGCCTTGAAGCAGAGAGCTGGATTTTAAGATAGGACAGTGGAGAATTGCATAAGTTTTGTGGGAGTTGAGTATTATGGGGAAGAGTCTATTATAAAATATGAAACCATTATAAAAATGTAATGAATCATTTTACAAAGGCTTATATTTTAAAAAATGCTGTAAAGCACAGTATATGGGCTTTTAACATAGGTCAGATATGCTGTGAGACGTATTTAATATAGTAGAGAATGAAAACTTAGCCAAAAATGTTCAGAAATTCTATGTATACTTTCAATAGTATATTTAGTATTACATAGTTTAAATTTTTATGTCTTGTTTGCCATTCTGAAATAAGTTGCAAACCATTATTCTTATAGCTCTCATTTATGCTTGCCATCTGTCGTTTTGATTAATCGGAATGGCTCCCCTCAAAATTTTAGATATAAAAATATTCCTAAATGTACTTGAATTATAAAGTATATAATTGTCCTAACCGAGTTTTAATGAACAAAAATAGAGTTGATTTTGACCTTTTGTTTTTCTGTCATATAGCACTAATATCACTGAGGATGATCCACGATGGCTTGGAGCATGGTGGATTGGATTTCTTATGGCTTGGCTCTGTGCTTGGTGTTTGATAATACCTTTTTCTTGCTTTCCAAAACATTTACCAGGTAAAAATAATATCTTCAAGACAAGGAAGTTTTAGTCCAATTCCAGGTCAAGTGTTATTTTCTATGTGATTGATAAGAACCCTAGAAAATGCATTTGTTTTTTAGACTCTCAGTTTTCTGCCTATGCAAACTTTTGAATACCTTTCTCTATTTTGGGAAATATTAGGTAGCAATCATAATATTCATGGTTTCCTTTAATTTTCAATTCATAATCAGCAAAACTACACATATTTACCTATTTACTATATTCTTACTAAATTTTTTGCTTATTATCTGGAATCCTGCTGTATATCTGTATATATAAAAGCCTAAGCAACTGAATGACCAAACGACTGAATGACCGGTCGCTATGATGCGCACTGACCACAGGGGGCAGACACTCAGTGCAGGAGATGCCCCCTGGTGGTCAGTGTGATCCCACAGCCAACCTCCCGAGGCCGGTTAGTCCCAATCAGCCCCAATAGGGTTGGCTGGCCAACCTCTCACAGTCCCTCTCCCTGGCCAGCCGGACCCATGGCCCCTATGGGAGCTGCCGGCCAATCTCCAGGGAAAGGGATAGAAAGAAACATCGATGAGAAACATCAATCACGTGCCTCCTGCACTCCTCATACAGGAGATTGAACCTGCAGCCGGGCATGTGCCCTGACCTGGAATTGAACTGGGGACCTCTTGGTTCATGGGTCAGCGCTCAACCAGAGAGCCACTGTGGCTAGGCTGATTTTTTTTTCTTCTACCTTGGACTATCCAACTTAGTCCAATTCAATATATTGACTGTTTTCTCAGATTTATTCACAGAGCCATTATTAAAAATCAGAGGGACCTGGTAATAGATGTTAAACATTGTTTCATTTGCAAAGAGAGTAAAAGAAAAAAAGCCAAAAACATACTTTGTTTAGACATTTTTTGCAGGAAACGAGTAAAATCGGATCTACCAGGGAGACTGTCAATGAACATGAGGAAACATACCTTGGAACCGGCAAAAATAAAAATGTTTTATGTCGTTGTTGTGTGTGTGCCGCTTATAAACTACGCAGTGAAACGCGGTACATGTGCAAGTTTTGTAATGTACCCCTGCACAAAGGAAAGTGTTTCGAACGCTACCACACAGTGGTGGGAAAATGCCCACTTACAAAGTGTTAATATATAAAAGATGTGAAAGAGAAACATTCGAACAAGAGACATTTTTAAAGAAAGATTTTTAAATAAAGAGAATAAATATGTGATTAGAGGAAAAGTGTCTATTCTTAAATTTGAGACCAGTTGGAACTTCCTTCACCAATTGTAATATTAACTCTTACCAGAGTGCAGATTTGGATATTTATATATATTTTTTTGACAAAAAGAATTGACTTCTTGTGTTATGGAATTTATATACGTGTAGAAGTGTGTGTCAATTAAAAAGCATTTTTTAATTGAAGAATAAAGTGAATAGAGCAAGTACATTTTCTATTTTTTTAGGTACAGCAAAAGCTCAAGATGGAAAAACTTCCCAGACTCATCAGAGTAATAGTTCCTTAGATCATATAGATGAGAATTTTGGGAGCAGTTTTAAAGATTTTCCAGCTGCACTAAAGGTAAAATAACAAGGGTCATACACCTACTCCCTCACACATACATATGTGGATATATGTATACCTTACATCCTATGTAATAAAAGGCTAATATGTAAATTGACCAAAGGGTGGAACGACCAGTCGCTATGATGCACACTGACCACTGGAGGGCAGACGTTCAGTGCAGGGCTGCCACCTGATGGTGAGCTCCCACAGTGGGAGCGCTGCTCAGCTCACGGCTGGCAAGGGCAGCAGTGGTGGCAGAAGCCTCTCCTGCCTCTGCAGCAGTCAGACATCCCCTAAGGTCTCCCCAACTGTGAGAGGTTGCAGACCACGCTGAGAGACACACCCCCCCCCTCACCCCCTGTCCAGTGTACGAATTTCGTGCACCAGGCCTCTAGTATATACATAAACACATATATATCCATACAAATATTCCCACAATGCATTGTTGTTTGACTGTTTATTTCCACAATACATTCATTCATTGCTGTTTGCTATTTACTATTATTCTAGCTCTTGTAAAAACGTCTCTAGATTTAATTTTTTTGAGCTTTGAGTAAATGAAAACGATTTCAGAATAGAATGGTTGAAAAGAACATGAGTTATCTTCTTGGCAATATCAATATTCGGTGGTTTCTTATCACAATAACCTGATATTTCATGCCATTTCCTTTATGTAATGGATCGATCAGTTATCACTGAATTGTAAGTACATATTTGAGAATGACAAACCAATATGTTTGCCTTGTGAAAGAAGTGGAAGTTAGTTGTTATTTGGCTTGAACTTGAGGTTAAAGAAACAAAAGTGTTATGGTCTACTCTTTTCAACTCAGCAGAAAAGCATTCTTTCTGTTTAGCATAAAAGTTTTATGCATAAAGAAATTTATAATTTTACCTTTTTGAGATTTGAAATTATTTACTTTTTCTTAGATCATCTGCCTCTGACTCTTGTGTTCGTTTGTGCACGTGTGTGTGTGTGTGTGTGTGTGTGTTTTGTGGTTGGTTTTATGAATTTTTTTGTATTTAATATTCCAGAATTATACTTTGATTTTCAATGTATGGTTAAATATACTGAATTAATGAAAGTCTACATTAATTGAAAGTCTATACTCATAATGAAGTCTAGCAACATAGTCACCTTTCAAAAATGATTTAACTCTCTGTCTATTTACTATTCTAAATTACTGGACATAGGAATTCAGAACACAATAAAAGTGTCAGATAAGGGACAGGTTGATTGTATGGAGATTTTATAGTAAAACTGGGGAAGGTAGGCTTTCCAAGTGGGTTCTTACCTCCTTTTTCTGGTCCCTTGCATATGACGAAGGCACAGTCATCCTACTGGTGCATCATTTGTCAATCCTCTCAAATGCTTCACAGGTACATTTTCTCAACATTCTCTAAATAAAGGTATTTAATTCATATTTATTCTTTTATGCTAGAGGAAAAAGCTTAAATATTATGGATAAGGATATGTTTTTTTATTAAAAATTGCCATTCTGTGCTGTATTTTGCACATTCTGTGCTGTATCATAGTTATTCATTTGGTGAACTATACTTTTTCTTTAGAATTCCATGAGGAATACTGTCTTTATGTGTTTAGTTGTATCAACTGCTTCAGAAGCCTTAATTACTACTGGATTTGCTACATTTTTACCTAAATTTATAGAAAATCAATTTGGATTGTCCTCTAGCTTTTCAGCTACCCTTGGAGGTAAGACATTTTAAGACATTTTCTTTGTTCTAATGTATAACCTTACGGTACCATGTTAAATGTTTAATGGAATAGCATATACTTGTAGATAGCTGAGTCCTTGAAATTTAAACTTTATACTGATTTTGATAAAAGTTTCTGATTTTCTGATATCAAACAATATTTTATATGAAATTGATAGGTACAGAGCCAGGCTGTATAGCTATATAGCTAAGTAGACTATATGTTAATGTAATATTTAAAACCTTAATTTTATTAATCTCTATAAAATCATTTATTCATGTGTCTAAATCATGAGTGCTTTCATATGTTAAAACCAATTTGCTGTTTGTTTTTGATGTTTTCCAATTGTTGGTAGGAGTTACTGAGTTTATTTGTATGTTTTCTGTCTTTTTTCTCATTAGGGGCTGTTTTAATTCCTGGAGCTGCTCTGGGTCAGGTTTTAGGTGGTGCTCTTGTTTCAAAGTTGAAAATGACATGTAAAAACACAATGAAGTTTGCTTTGCTCACATCTTTAATTGCACTTGTGCTGAGCTTTGTATTTGTTTATGCCAGCTGTGAAAATGAGCCATTTGCAGGAGTGTTTGAATCACATAATGGGTAAGTATATTTCAGTGACTTTTGATATTAATACCAGAGTAATACACTATGTGTGTATTTCTGAATATATGATAAAATGATGAGAGATTTAATTTATTAATTTTTTAACTGAAAGGCTTTTTCTTTTATAAGAATAGGTACCTTTTCTTTTTAGTTTTAAAAATTGACATCTTACTAAAAGTTGGGTATTTATTCAGAGAGCAACTATTCTGTACTGGGTACTATGCTCAGGGATACAGTGATTTAATATTGCAGTATCTTTGCCCAAAAGGAATTTACATTGTAAGGAAGCTTTCACATTGTTTGCTCCTATTAATTTAAATTTTAAAAAATGAAAATGCCTCCCTATGGTGAAAGTCTTGTATAGGTGGGCTGAAAATGGGTTAGGAGAGAAATTAAAATGAAGCTAGTCCTAGGTGATACTAATCATTGCTTTATCTGCTTTAGAAGTTCATGTTTACTATAGAGGAATAAACGACTTCTTATCCTTCTGATCTGTAAACATGTTTCTACCTATGACTGGTTTAACCGTTTTACTTTTCTTTGCCTTGTTTGTTTCACACTTAAATCCTAGGCCCTGAGCAGGTATTCAGGCAGGAGGTTGCATGACAGTGTACTGGTATTTTATAGCCTACAGTGATGCCTTAATTGTTTCATGATCTATGTTTGAGGCTGTTGAGGGAGATGGTAGCCCAGGTCAGGGACTCCATGATTTTGTATGATTTAGCATTCAGATAACTTAAGGAGATACACTTTGGAAAAGTTTGCCATTAACAGTTATGACTGGTAGTTGCTGTTCATGTCTATCATTCTTTTACATTAATGAGATGTTGAGTGTTCTAAATCCATGTTTAATTCCGCTCCACTGCATGTGGTCAGCATTTGTTGACTGCTCCCTCTGGCAGAACTTATGATAAAAATATATATACTAAAGGAGTTTTCTGTGTAAGAGGAGAAACTGGGAAACAAAACAGTGAATGAACAATGCAAGAGAGCTTTTCAGTTTCCTTTGACTAGGTTCAGGAAAGTCTTCATAGCATAAGAGAAAAATGGGATTAAATATCCTTTCAGGATGTTAAAAGTTTTGAGAGATGAAGATTTTAGAAGGGGGAAAAGTAGAGGAGATGTGTTAAGCCAATAAATGCTAGAAAGTGAAGGCTAGGTTCAGGGACCTGTTTGAATGGACTCAGTCCTGTGTCTGGAAATAGTAGAAAAATATCTGGCACTATGGAAAGATAGATGGAGGTAAGTTGGGCGGACCTGGCTTTCACATCTGTAAATTTCACCCAAACCTGTCCCAAGAAATGACTTTTTGTATATTCCTTTTGGAAGAAGAAAAAGTTTTGGAGTGGAGAGAAAAAAATGACGGCTGGCAGAAAGGAGGTGAGGGATAGGGAATGAGTGAGCGAGTGGATGAAAAGAGATGTGTGGAGGTGTGTGGTGTGTGTATGAGTGAGTGAGGGACAGTTAAATCTGGCAGGAGCAGCAGAAGCTGGCAGACCAGGCTCTCTGGGATAGGGAGAGACTGCCACTTCTACGAACACTCCCCGGACTGTGGACTGCAGGACTTGGGCGTGGAGCCCACACCATCTTGAAGGGGAGAGCGGCCTTTTCTAAGAACTCATCAGCACCACCACCCAGACAGGCCTGGTACACTGCCTGTGTGACCCGGCAGCCACTCCAGCAAAAAAACCCCAGGATCTCCACCGCCAACGGAGCATGGTGCCTGCAGCCGTAAGTGCAGCCTTCCCCTCCCCAGCGGCAAACCTCTGAACTCACATTCGTGCGTTTCCAGCTCCGAGCCCCTCACACTCGCGTGTAGCTGCCCACAGGTCGCCCAGGCACGTGGCACAACACACTTCTCTGGGAAACCACTGTGGGCCCCAGCTCGCTGCACTCGCGTGTAGCTGTGTACAGGTCGCCCAAGCGCGCATCTCAACAGACTTCTCTGGGGAGACACTGTGGGCCCCAGCTAAGCACAGTCACCAGTATCTGTGCCCAGGTCGCCCAGGTGTGCGGCTCCACAGACTTCTCTTGGGAGACCCTGAGAGCCCCAGCTAGGTGTGATTTTCTGTCTACCTCACAACTACACAACTCTGGATACCACAGTCACGCCTTTCCAGAACACAGGCCTCCTGAGCCCCAACACCCCAACAGATGGTTCCTGGGTGCCACTGGAAGTCCCCACTGGGCACGCGTGATTTCAACCAAGGGCACAAGACAGCAAAAAGTGGGACACCCTGTCCATGGCTGCTGACTTCTAGACACCTCAGTTGCGCCTTTCCAGCTCGCAGACCTACATCAAGAGAACCCAAATAGCTCAAGTAGGGAGCTACACTAGACTGCCAAACTCAGAAGACCTGAGAGGTCACACCAGTAGCACCATCCCCAAAAGAAACTGGGTAGCAAAGCAATTGGAGCTACAATTAAAACATTATAGCAAAACATGAGAAGAAAAAAAAGCAATCCACAAAGGAAAGAAAAAGAGTAATCACCAGAAACGGAGTTAAATGAAATAGAGGCTACTAACTTATTAGAGAAAGAATTCAGTAATGGTTATAAGGATGCTCAAACGACTGGAAGACAAATACACACAACTCAATGAGAATTATAAGGAGCTGAATGAGAATGTCACCAACATGAAAAGAAACCAAGAGGAAATGAAGAACGCATAGCTGCAATAAAGAACACAATGGAAGGCTTAAACAGTAGACTGAAAGAGGCTGAGGACCGCATCAGCGAATTAGAAGACAAGGTAAAAACACACAAACACAGGAGCAACTGGAAAAAAAACTTAAAAAGCAAGAGGAGAGCCTATGGGAACTCTGGGACAACACAAAACGCCTAATAGGGGTACCAGAAGGAGAGGAGGAGAAGCAAGGAATAGAAAACCTGTTTGAAGAAATAATGACAGAAAACTTCCCTGATGTTGGCAAGGGAAAAACTATACAAGTCCAAGAAGCACATAGAGTGCCAAAGAAGATGAATCCTAAAAGACCAACACCAAGAAACATCATAATTAAATTGGCAAACACCAACAGCAAAGTAAGAATCTTAAAGGCTGCTGGAGAGAAACAGAAAATTACCTACAAGGGATCTCCTATTAGAATATCACCTGACTTCTCAATAGAAACACATCAGACAAGAAGGGAATGGAATGAAATATACAAAGTGATGCAAAGCAAGGGAATGAATCCAAGAATACTATACCCAGCAAGGATATCATTCAAAATTAAAGGTGGAATCAGAAGCTTCACAGACAAAAAAGGGCTGAGAGTTTATTACTACCAAGCCAGCAATGCAAGAAATGCTAAAGGGACTGCTGTAAAAAGAAGAAATAGAAAGACAAGAAGAAACACAAACATTAAGGATAAAAATTACCACAAACAAGTACTTTTCAATAATAACATTAAATATAAATGGATTGAATGCTCCAATCAAAAGACACAGGGTAGCTCAATGGATAAGAAAACAGGATTCATTTATCTGCTGTCTGCAAGAGACCCACCTCAGAACAAAGGATTCACACAGGGCTGAAAGTGAAGGGATGGAAAAAAAATTTTCAGGCAAATGGAAATGAGAAAAAGCTGGAGTTGTGATACTTATATCTGACAAAATAGACCTCAAAGTAAAAGCCATAACAAGAGATAAGAAAGGCCACTACATAATACTAAAGGGAGCAATTCAGTAAGAAGATATAACTCTGGTAAGCATATATGCACCCAATACAGGAACACCCAAATACATAAAACAACTTCTGGAAGACATCAAGGGAGAGATTGATAGCAGTACAGTCATAGTAGGGGACTTTAATACCCCACTGACACCACTGGATAAATCCTCTAAACAAAAAATGAGCAAAGAAACAGCAATCCTAAATGACTCACTAGATCAGATGGACTTAGTTGACATCTTCAGAATATTTCACCCCAAAGCTACAGAATATACATTCTTCTCCAGTGCACATGGGACATTTTCAAAGGTAGACCATATATTAGGACACAGGCAAAGTCTCTTCAAATTCAAGAGAATAGAAATCATAACAAGCATATTCTCAGATCATAATGGCATAAAACGAGAAATCAACTACAATAAAAATACTGAAAAAAAAATCAAACACTTGGAGGCTAAATAGCATGTTATTAAACAATGAGTGGGTTACCAGAGGGATCAAAGAAGAAATAAAAAGCATCCTGGAAACAAATGACAATGAAAACACAACAATCCAAAATCTGGGACACAATGAAAGCAGTTCTGAGAGGGAAGTTCATAGCTTTTCAGGCCTACCTCAAAAAACAAGAGAAACTGGTAATAAATTACCTAACTCTATAATTCAAAGAGTTAGAAAGAGAGTAACAAGAAAAGCCCACAGTTTCCAGAAGGAAGGAAATAATAAAGATCAGAGCAGAAATAAATGACATAGAGACCAAAAAAAACAAAAAACAAAAAATACAAAAGATAAATGAAACCAAGACCTGGTACTTTGAAAGAATTAACCAGATTGATGAACCCCTCGCCAGACTCACCAAAAAACGAAGAGAGAGGACCCAAATAAACAAAATCAGAAATGAAAGAGATGAAATAACAACTGACCCTACTGATATACAAAGGATTGTCAAAAACTATGAAAAACTCTACTCCAACAAACTGGACAATCTCAATGAAATGGACACATTCCTAGAAAAATACAAGCTTCCAAAACTCGGGTAGCAAAATCTGAGACATATGCCAAAAGAATTTCTTCACTGATGCAGCTCCTAGGGCAATGGAAGCTAAAGGGAAAATGGGACTATATCAAAATAAAAAGCTTCTGCACAGCAAAAGAAACCATCAACAAAACAACAAGAAAACCCACTGCATGGGATAATATATTTGCCAATGATATCTCTGATGAAGATTTAATCTCCAACATTTACAGGGAACTCATACAACTTAACAAAAGGAAGATAAACAACCCAATCAAAAAATGGGTAACAGACCTAAATAGACACTTTTCAAAAGAGGACATAAATAAGGCTGAGAGACATACGAAAACATGCTCAAAGTCACTTATCATCTGAGAGATGCAAATCAAAACAACAATGAGGTACCATCTCACACCTGTCAGAATGGCTATCAACAAATCAACAAACGACAAGTGCTAGAGAGGATGAGGAAAAGGAAACCCTCGTTCACTGCTGGTGGAAATGCAGACTGGTGCAGCCACTGTGGAGAACAGTATGGAGTTTCCTCAAAAACTAAAAATGCAACTGCCATTTGACCCAGTGGGCCCACTTCTAGGAATATATCCCAAGCAACCAAAAACACCGATCAGAAAGTATATATGCACCTGTATGCTCATAGCAGCACAATTCACCGTAGCTAAGATTTGGAATCAGCCTAAGTGTCCATCAGCAAATGAATGAATTAGAAAACTGTGGTACATCTACACAATGGAATACTATGCTGCTGTAAAAAGGAAGGAATTCTTATCATTTGCAGCAGCATGGATGGAACTGGAGAGCATAATGCTAAGTGAAATAAGCCAGTCAATGAAAGAAAAATACCACATGTCCTCACTCATCTATGGATAATAATAACCATTACAAACTGGTGAGCAAAAATAGATACAGAGGCAGAACAGCATTGAATGGACTGTCAAATTACAGCAACAAGGACAGGGAGGGTTGCGGGGGGATAATAGATCAGCCAAGGGACTTTTATGCATGCATTTAAGCATAACCAGTGGACACAAAACACTTGGGGGAAGGGGAGGCTGGGAGAAGGGCAGGGGGAAAAAAGAGATATATGTGCTAATCTTTGTAATACTTTATGTAATAAATATATATATGTTAAAAAAAGTTTGGATAGTGTAACACTAACTTATCACCTTGATAGATGAATGATATAAATGTGAGTCCCTTTGGTATTTTCTACCTTAAACAAGAGTTATTCCCAGATGAGCTGTCCTTAGTCTGATCAGAAGGCAAGGCCTGAGAGATGTTGTTAGTTTGCTGTGCATGTGAGGGGTTGGTCATTCAGAGATGGCAAGAGGTGGAACACAGAGATAGTGTTTAATATATATACACATTGTTAGTGATGGGAAAAAAGTGAATATGATTATATACTCACACATACATGCACATTCATATGTTGTGTTTATCTAGATATTAATATAGGAAGAAGTAGACATTGATGTCACAGAGGAGATGTGATGTTGTCAGATAATTGTTTTCCCTGTATCACAGATTCTTAATTTTAGCTCTGTAAACTACACTTAAATATGTCCATATTGTGGACAGCTTGGTCAAAAGTGTCTCATTCAAGAAACATGTATAAGTAAAAATATATGGAAAGAACAAACTTAAGAAATTTAAAAATATTACATGAGTGAGTAGGAGAAAGAACAAGGAGGTTGTGAAGATGTAGGGTTTCTAGTTCAGTGGTGTGATGAGTCTTTGCTCTTTGCCATGTAGCACAGGTGGGTCAAAAACAGCTTTTGTGGCTATAAATGAATGAATTTGGGTTTTTAATAAGTTTATGTAAAGTATACCCAAAAAGTAATATCAATAATACTGATTATTTCAGGAGATATTTTTAATATTTATATTTTTTCTATTTGAAGTAATATTATTTTATTTATTTTTATTAAATTTACTGGAGGCTTGGTGCGTGAAATTCATGCACAGGGAAGGGGGTGTCCCTCAGCCCAACCTGCACTGTCTCTAATCTGCGACATCCCTTTCACAATTTGGGACCGCTGGCTCCTAACCGCTCGCCTGCCTGGTCACCCCTAACTGCCTCTGCCTGCCTGCCTGATCGCTCCCAGCTGCCCTCTACTGCTGGCCTGATCACCCCCAACTGCCCTCCCCTGCTGGCCTGATCACCCCCAACTGCCCTCCCCTACTGGCGTGATAGCCCCCTAACTGCCCTTTCCACCTGACTTGATCGCCCCCTAATTACTCTCCCTTGCCGACCTGATCGCCCTTAACCGCCTCTGTCTTGGCCCCTGCCATGTGGCTTTGTTCGGAAGGAAGTCAGACATCTGGGAGATGTCCGGTTGACCTGGTCTTATTAGCATATTACCCTTTTATAGATTGGAGTGACACTGATTAACAAAATTATACAGGACCAGTTGGAATTCATTATTAAATCTTTATTTAGTATGGACAAAATACTAAATTCAATTGAAAGATGTTAAGCATGTTTTTAGAAACCTATTAATTATTAAAATTTCCTATTGTTCTTATCTTGCTTTGACAATCTATAGGATCCTCTGGGCCTGCTTTGGTAATCCAGTGTTTGTAATGGTGATTTGTGCTTTATTTTACACAACCTCATAAAATATGAGAAATACTGTCCTGGAGTATTGTAACTGGTTCCCTTTCTTAAAATTCATACTCTGTATAGCTTCTAGAATTATCTCTTAAAATGGCCTTTTCAAAATGTCACTTTCCAATCTAAAAATACTTTTATTGCCTTTTCAAAATAAGTTAAGGCTCATTGTTTTTAACAAGGCCCATCAGGCCCTCAATAATCGGGTCCTTGACTCGTCTCCACCTACATTTCCCATCACTCTCTGTCACAGATACCATTCATATTTTTTGTAGAGGGTGGTATTTTTTACCTTTATGCTTTTGTACTAGCTTCTTTGAAGTTCCCTTCACCTGCCCCACTTACCCAGCTAACTCTAATGTGTCTTTTAAACTCATCTCAGACAGTAGGCCCTTCAGATCCTCTTATCTAAATGTTGGCTTGCTTTAAATCTCATTGTCCAATGCTTCTAAAATACACTTTGCATTTTTGTAACCACACTCACCAGATTGTGAATAATTATGTGTCCATCTCTCTACTCCTAGGTTGAAATCTTTGAGACAATGAATAGCGTACTCAGCTTTGTATTCCCAATAGCTAGCATAGGGCCCAGCACTTGCTCAATATATATTGGCTGAGTCAATGAATAAATATGGGATTGGAGAGGTTTCCTTGCTTAGGGTAACACTTTATATTGCCTCCTATTTAGAGGCAGCTTGGAACAACACTGAGCTTGGGAACCAGGAGTATTATATTTGACAAAGAAAGAAAAGTAGTAAGTTAATCTCTGTGGGCCTCATTTTTCCTATTGATAAAATAAATATGTTGAACACCATAATTTTATTCATCTTCCCAGGTTTAATAATTTATTTGTACTCCTGGGAAATTTGGCAATGTCTAGGGACATTTCAGTTGTCACAACTAAGGGGATGCTACGGGCATCCAGGGGTGGATGCTGCAGAACACCCCACAGTCTTTAGAATCAGTTGCTCCTCCCTAAAAAAAGGAATTCTCTGCTATCAAATGAGAAGCAATGTTTGCTTACTCTGGCTATTTTTCTTCTCACTGGCAGATATAATATATAACTACTGTTGCACGAATTCATGTATCTTGAAAGGAACTGTGGGCCATGAGGTTTTGGGCACAGGGGCAGGTCTCAGCCCATCCTCCACACCCTGCCCGGCCCCTCCTGTTTCAGCCCCTAGTCCCCTGTCTGCTGGTAGCCCTGCTCCTACTCGCTGATGGCGCCAGCCCCACATACATCTGCTGACAACACGGAGCGATTGAGCTGGAGCCAGCAGCGGGTGCAATCAGGGCCAGTGCTGGCAGCATATGCAAGCGGCTGCTGCTGCCCAGATCGCACTCAGGAGCAGGGGGAGGTGGAAAAGCCCTTAGGGATGATGGGGGATGGCAGATGCCACTTGTACCTGCTGATGTCCCTAGTGATTGGAATTGGCACTAGGTGTAAGTGGCAGCTCTGGCATTGGCAGCAGGTGTGAGCAGGGTCAGTGCTGGCAGCAGGTGTGAGTACTGGGGTGGGACCAGAGAAGGAGCAAAGAATTTTCAGTAACAATCAGAGGGTCACCCCACTTCGGTCTGGTGCCCCTGCTCATCTGCTCCATCATCCTGCTGCAGCCAGTGACTGCCATGTTTCGCGCGCACCCACTGGTGATCAGCACATGTCATAGCAACCAGTTGTTCAGTTGTACCGCTGTTTGGTCTATTTGCATATTAGGGTTTTATATAGATAGATTGTTTGAAATGCTTTTCTCTTCCACAAGAAGTTAAGCTCTATGGGAAAAGGCAGACATTTTGTTTCATTTATTTATTTTAGTAATTAAATATGTGTTGAGTGAATGAATAAATGACTACATGGAAGTATATAGCAATGCTTCTGAACTGTTCATTAAATATTATAACAGAGATAATTAGCTTGTCTTTCATTTCTTGTTGACAGGACAGAACACCTAGGAAACTTGACCACTCCTTGTAATGCCGACTGTAGCTGTATGCGGTCACGTTATTATCCTGTCTGTGGCAGAGATGGAGTTCAATATTTTTCTCCCTGCTTTGCAGGTTGTAAAAGTTCTGCTTCATTGAAACGTTCAGAGGTAACTTGTGTTTGCTACTTCACCTTAATGAGGCAATGTATTTGTCTATGTATCGATGGCCTTCTTGATCCCTCTGTGGAGTCACAATGCCTGTTCTTATCTTTCGGGCCCACCTCCTCCATTCAGAAGCCAGGCATAAGGTTTCAGTCACAAGTTGAATAAGCTTTAGAGATCTGCTGTACAACATTGTACTGATAGTCAACAATTATGTATCATACACTTAGGATTAGTTAGGACGGTAGATCTCATGGAAATTGTTCTTACCTTAAACACACACATATGCACATGCTCATGCTCATGCATGCGCTCACACACCCATACACACCCCCCCCCAAAACACACACACTAAACCTGACCACACTAACAGATAAAGAGCCTTCTTTTAAATCTGAGATGCAATTGTTGTCAAAAAATTAACTTGACAGTTATATACATCTTTGAAACATTACTTCTATTACAACGGTAAAGTATTATTTATCTTTCTGGATTGTTTTATTTATTTTTTATCAACTATATACACTTCCCTTGAAGTCAGGGGAGTTGTCCTATTCTTAACTACAGTGTACATAGTAGAAATGTCATAAATATTTGTTGCTTTTATTTGATACACCATGAATTTGTTAAAAAACTAGAGACCTAGTGCACGAAATTCGTGCACTGGGGGGGGGGAAGGGCCTTAGTTCGGGACCCCTTGCTCCTTACTGCCCACCTGTTCACTGCTTCTTACTGCTCTAGTCACTGCTTCTTAGCACTTCCACAGAGGTCGGAGAGGCTCCCGCCAATGCCACTGTGCTTGCCAGCCGTGAGCCTGGCTTCTGGCTGAGTGGCACTCCCATTGTGAGAGCCCACTGACCACCAGGGAGCAGCTCCTTCATTGAGCACCTGCCCCCTAGTGGTCGTACGCGTCATAGTGACCAGTTGTTCTAGTTGTTCCGCAATAACAGTCACTTAGTCTTTTATTATATAGACTAGAGGCCCGATGCGTGACATTTGTGCATGGGGGGGTGTGGGGTTCCCTCAGCCCAACCTACACTCTCTCCAATCTTGGAGCCCTCAGAAGAGCCCGCTCCAATCCAGGAGTTTTTGTCTGTCTTTGCAATCATATGAGCGAATTGTCTAAGTCCTAATAGAGGCTTTTTTTTTCTTTGCTTCATCAGTGGAGATTTCCTGGAAGTTTTAGGATATCTTCCATTTAATTTTTCCTAGACACTCTGATTTTACTTAGTCTCTCACCTTTGCTTTTCCTCCATCCCCCACTACAACAAAAACTTGCTCCAGGCTCACTTTGCTCTAGTGCAGTGGTTCTCAACCTTCCTAATGCCACAACCTTTTTATACAGTTCCTCATGTTGTGGTGACCCCCAACCATAAAATTATTTTTGTTATTATTTCATAACTATAATTTTGCTACTTTTATGAATCGTAATGTAAAAATCTGATGTATTTAGGCGACCTCTGTGAAAGGGTTGTTTGACCCCCAAAGGGGTTGTGACCCGCAGGTTGAGAACCGATGCTCTAGTGTTTAGGAGATCTGTCTGCCACCAGAACTATGATTCCCAGCATTCTTGGTGCTCCCCATGCTCTGGGCTGCTGCTTCTGGTCCTCGGGCTGCCACCCAAACTACTATTCCCAGAATTCCTGGTGCTCCCCACATTCTTGGTTTTCCCTTCTTGTTCTGTCTCTGTCACATGGCCTCCCACTCTGCCAAGTCCTCCAGGCCACCAGTTCTCCCTCTTTGCTCTCTGTCTGGCGGCTTGGGGAGCCAATTTCCCCAAGCTGCTCCACTCTCTGCTGGCTCTCCCACTGAGTCTGATGCCTGTGTATGCAAATTAACCTGCTATCTTTGTCACTCACTCCTGATTGGCTGGTGAGCATAGCAGAGGGATGGTCAATTTACATGTTTCTCTTTTATTATATAGGATATTCAAATCATTATCTCAATCTCAAATACAAATTTACTTTAAATTCTATATTGGAATGTGTATCATTTTGCCTAGATAAATATTTTTAAATTCAGTCAAATTGTCTTTAAAAATCCAGTAGCATTTTATGGAATTTTATATGTAATCTAAAGATTTCATCTTAGCTAAATTTAAGAGCCTTGGAAACAATAGTCACATTACTATTCTATGTATATAAAAGACTAAGTGACCTACTGTCCTTCTGTCCGACTCACTGACTGGCTGGTACATATGATGTGCACTGGCAATTTAAAAGATAAATATTGACTTGTGCATGCGCAAGGCATGTAAAGTTCTCTGCCACCAGTCTCATGCTTGTGTTTCAGTCATTGTCGATTGTTTATTTGGTTGACACTTCTATTGTAGCAAAAGGGTGAATAGCAATATTAAAATGTTTCTCCTAATTAATTTCCTTTCCTTTCAATGTGCATGAATCTGTGCACTGGGCCACTAGTACTATGTAATATGTTTGGTAGTAATAGATAATGTGATAACACTAAAAAGATCTGTGGGAAATATATATTATGACATAAGAAGACACAATGAATAAGGTAACAAAAGAATATAATCTTGAATATTTGAAATATGGACTAGTGAAATACATTTTTTTCGTTATAAAAATAAATTTAACATTGCAAGTAAAAGCTGCTCAGATGGTGTGGATCAGTGGTTGAGCATTGACATATGAACAGGTGGTCACAGTTTGATTCTTGGTCTGATTCATGGTCAGGGCAAGGTTGTGGGCTTAACCCCCAGTAAGGGGCATTCAGGAGGCAGCTGATCAATGATTCTATTATCTTTGATGTTTCTATCTCACTCTTCCTCTCCCTTCATCTCTGATATCAATAAAAATATGTTTTAAAAAAAGATTACAAGAAAAGATCCTATATAATAAAAGGCTAATATGCAAATTGACCCCTTTTCTGGGAGTTTGACCAGGGGCAGGGCCAGCCAGCCAACGCCTGAGGCTCCTCCTCCTGGCTGGCCCCACCACAATTAGCCCCTCTACCCCAATTGGGGGCAGGGGCAGCCTGCCAACCACCCATGGCCCCTCCCCCGGCTGGCCCCTTTCCTGACTGGCACCCCCCACTGGACAACCTCCTGCAACACCTCCTCCTGGCTCCCTCAGCCTCATTGGCCCCAATCGGGATGGGCCAGCTGGACCCCATCGTGCACAAATTTGTGCCCTGGGCCTCTAGTTTCTATATAAGTAAGGTAAGATAATGATTTTGAAACAATTCTGATTTCTTCTAAAACTAACAGATGTGTTTATCTATGTGTGGTTATACACATTTATGTGTTCATATGTACCCGTAAATATATATTTGTGCATCTGTATGCGTATCTTTAATAATTTTGCACATAATAAATACATTAAACATTTATCTCAGTAGACTAGGATTTGATCTTCCTATTAGGGATAAACCAAAATGTGAAAAGCAATGTACATTTTTTTCACATTACTTAGCTTACAGATTTTTATTTTTTATTCATTTATTTATTTATTTATTTAATATATTTTATTGATTTTTCACAGAGAGGAAGAGAGAGGGATAGAGAACCAGAAACATCGATCAGCTGTCTCCTACACACTCCCCACTGGGGACGTGCCCGCAACCAAGGTACATGCCCTTGACTGGAATCGAACCTGGGACCCTTGAGTCCACAGGTTGACGCTTTATCCACTGAGCCAAACCGGTCAGGGCTGCTTACAGATTTTTAAATAATTACCTGAGAATATTGAAAAATATGTCAGAAAAAAATGGTGGGTCATGGTTGACCTGATAGACATGAATAAGTGGAGTTTTAATCCTTGGAATAAAACTAATTAGATTATTACCATAGAGTGCCTATGAAAATTAATAAGACACCATGGATATTTTTAAGATTCCCAAACTGAGAGTTACCATACCTTCAAAGCAGTGGACATCCGGGATTGTTTCAGTTTCAAAACATGTTTAGAAAATTAAGTGTTTGTTTTAGTTATAGAGCATAACATATAATGTAGAATTGGAGCTACCTGGAAGGTAACTATTTGTGTGAGAGGTAGCTAAGTAGGGAGAATTTTTCTTTGTATAAAATGTAATCAATAAGTGCTGTTAATTTGAAGATTATAATATGGAAGTTAAGTTATTGGAAAGGTTTTATTTACATAATAAAATATGTAGATACAAATATTATTCTGCATAAGAAAGCCAAAAATAAGTAAGCAAGTAATAATAAAAATCTAATATTCAGAACATACTTGAAATGGCATGGATATGATTAATTGGATATTTACATTTTTAAAATCAAATACTGTAATTACTATATTAAATATAAAATTGTCTTCTAGGGGTTTTTTAGGAAAAGCAAGTTATTTTGACTTCCAAATTTTCTACCTGTACTGGCTTTTTTATGTCTAAACTAACGGCCCAGTGCACGAATTCGTGGCCTTCAGGGTTTGGGCCAAAACCAGCAGTTCAATGCCATCTGCCACTCCCGCTTGCCCCTCCTGCCTGCGACTCTGACTCATTCTGGCTCTGCTGCACCTGCCATGGGCTCACACCCAGTCAGTCCTAATTGGGAGAGGCTTGTGCCGATGCAGCAGTGCTTGCCAGCCATGAGGCCTGTGTTTG
This sequence comes from Murina feae, assembly GCA_004026665.1. Classification (NCBI taxonomy): domain Eukaryota; kingdom Metazoa; phylum Chordata; class Mammalia; order Chiroptera; family Vespertilionidae; genus Murina; species Murina feae. The sequence goes on from PVJC01021649.1 coordinate 26,767, forward strand.
GTGCCTGTCGGGAGGGAGCTAATGGGGGGCCGGGAAGCGATTGGCCCTCTGAGCGGGGTGGTGGGATGCCCTTGCCTAGCCCAGGATCCAGATCCGACCCACTGACGTTCATGGCAGTTGTCAGGAGCCACCTGGGGGCCGCTTTTATATCATTTCTTCCTCATGGAGTGTCTAGCAAGGGGAAGCAGCCGTGGTGCCTGAGGCCAACTTCCAGGAGGCCAGTGGTGCAGTCAGGATTGTGCTGGTCCATCAGTGCTTGGCTGTTCTCCAGAGATTGGACCTGCAGGACTACTGAGGGAGTGAGTGGCTGCCACTGGGTTGGTGGGCTGCCGGGAGCGCACTGACCACCCGGGGGCAGCTCTTGCATTGAGAATCTGTCCCCTCATGGTCAGTAGGCATCATAGCAGCTGGTTGACCAGTCCTTTGGTCGTTTGGTCACTTAGGCTTTTATATATATAGATATTCCATGTAAAACAACTCATTTTTTCTTGGGATTGTTTTCTTACAGAATATTTCAGGTAGGTGAATGCACCGATGATAATGTAATAAATATCTATACATATTTGTTCACAGAAATATTAGTTTTATATTTAACACCAGTGACCCAAAATATAAAAACAGATGCTGACTAACTAACTATATTTAGGCAAATGTATACTTTTTTATGCAAGAAAGTTGTAAAGTTTCATCACAAACAGGAGAAAACTGGAGAAGGGTTAAGGGAAGGGGACATCTGTGATAATGACAATAATAATTTTTTTAAATTAAAAAAATATACATTTAAAAAAGGCAAAAAAACTTCTCATTTTTTTCTTCTGAAAAATTTAAAAGGCAACATTACTTCACTGTTTGATACATCTGATTGCTGAGTCTCAAATAGTCCATTTTGGGGGTGTCATCTGCATGTTGGGGTGTCCTGAATTGGTAATAGTGGCCACAGAACATTTTATCACCCAAAAATGTTTCTGACTTCAGAACAATAAAAGCACCACTTCTTTTTGACTTCTCTGGCTCTGCTGACTTCATTTAGTCCTTTAATGTGTAAAAAAATTTTATTGCACATTATTGCAGGGATGGAATCTAAACTAATAAAAGCGAAATATTAAAATTAACCGTTTCTCCGAGACAGGGTAAGCCACGCCCACCAGCCAATCAGAGCGGCTGTATGCAAATTAGCCCAGCCAACATGGCGGCCGCCACTCCCGGACCTGAGGAAACAGCCCTTTCCATTGCGGCAGGAGGGAAAGTGAAGCTGCGCCCTTCAGCTCAGCTCCGA
>PVJC01021650.1:0-28050 GCA_004026665.1 Murina feae
GGGGCACTCATTTTAATCTTCCAGTGTCATTCTGTTTTCTGATCCCTTTGGCCTTAATGAGGTACCTACGACCTCCCCCTCCTTCAGCTGGTGGGGAAGGGAGATACTGAGATGCTTGTGTTCATTTTTCCCTTACCTGTCCTGTAGCAGCAGAGCTCCTGGTCTGTTTTTATATGGTTCACTGCTTTTTTTCAGCTAACCTCAACTATATTAATAGTTCTAAAGCAACAGCTTCTCAGGAGCCAAGAAAATGACGCAGGAGCCCTTTGGAGCTTTTTTCCCAGGGCAACCTCGACATCTGCCAGAGCAGAAACTCTTGAGCAAAAGAAAGTACCAGTTTTCAAAGTCAATCTCCCACATTTTTATTAGAGATCAAAAAAAAAAAAAAAAGAGGGGAAAAACAAATAATTTCTTCTCTGGAAACTGGTTCATTATAAAATCAAAACTATTTTCATTGGGGACATATGGTTGGAAAGAATTACTTATCTATACAGATGTTATTTACACAAAATTGTTTCCAATTTATAACCCCATTGACTTTACATAATAATTTTGGATTTGGGTGAATATACATAATTTCTAATTTTCTGTGAGAAAATATAATGCAACAAATATCCATTAATGGTATGGTTTTCATAGTTATAATTTTAATGTTATAAAAAAAGATCCTTTATTTTATGTTCTGTAATTCTCTTAATTGTTTTCCAGGAAGACCTTTGTGATGAGGTTAATATTTGAAGTGAGACCTGAAGGATAACATTTAAAGCAGCCATTCAAAGAATTGTGAATGAGTATTGCAAGGAAAAGCTTGTCAGAATACAATGGAAAAGGTAACTTTCATGCTGGGAGAAGATGCTTGCTAAGTATTGAGGACAAGAAAGGGGTAAGATAGTTGGAGCAAAGTAAGCAAAGGCAAAGCGTGGTTCTTGAGAAGGTTAAAGGGAGGCACAGACCAGGTCATGGACCTTATAGATCAACGAAAAGCAACAACTAAATTCAATCCAAAGGCAATAGGAAACAATGTTTTCAGCAGTCTTTAAACTCGAGTACATTCGCACTGTTAAAGAGTCAAACCGTGTGATACAGCTGAATCATGCACTGTCTACCCCTTTCCATACATTATCCATTTAAACTCCTCCAAATCCGAATGTGTATCCTGTTAGATTGTTTTCTATGTCTGTACATTTCTCAGAATAAACATGTTTATATTTTATATATAATAGTTTATATTATATGTAATATATTATATATACACATCGATACATATTTATATACATATTAGAGGGCCAATGCACGAATTTGTGCACAGGTGGAGTCCAGCTGAGCCAGCCCCAGTTGGGGCAGATAAGGGCTGGGCCTGCCAGGAGAAGGGGCCACAGGAGGTTGGCTGGCCAGCCCTGCCCACATTGGCCTCTCCTACCCTGAACAAGGGCAGGGCTGGCCAGCCAACCTTCTGCAGCCCCTCTCCCTGGCTGGCTCCGTCCCCGATGACCCTCCCCCCCCACCAATAGGCCCATGGCCCCTCTCCCTGGCCAGCTCAGGAGAGGGGCTGTGGGAGATGGGCCACCGCCCTGTCCCTGCTCACCAGTTGGCAGGGCACAGTGGGCTCATAGCAACTGGTTGTTCTGTCATTCCAGTCATTACCACATTCCAGTTGCTGGCTTTTTATATAGAGAGATATAAACTGTTTGTTGTGGGACCAGTATGACTTTCTTTTTTTTATAAATATATTTTTATTGGTTTCAGAGAAGAAGGGTGAGGGAGAGATAGAAACATCAATGATGAGAATTATTGATTGGTTGCCTACTGCACACCCCCTACTAGGAACTGAGCCCACAACCCAGGCATGTGCCCTTGATTGGAATCAAACCCAGGACCCTTCAGTCCATAGCCTGACACTATATCCACTAAGCCAAACCAGCTAGGGCTCCAGTGTGACTTTTACAATGTTGTTCTAATAGTTTTAAGAACTGAAACCAATCTAATCAAAGAATCATAGTGTGTGGTGAGAGTAATGATCAGTCAGTACAGAATTATGCAGACCTGAGGAAAAGTTATGAATGAAAGCTTGGATGAAGTAGATTACCTACAAAACTTATTCAACAGCAAGCCATAAAGTTGTCTGACTAATTGGATACATAAAATATATTTTGTCAAAATTTTAATAAAACTTTCATTTTTGGATCATAAGCACTAACAACTGTGTATTCAGCATCTATAGGTTAAAAACATATTTTGTATTTGAAGGTCTTAATTTAAAGATGTTTATAAATAGTTAAATATTACTTATGGTGTACAAACAATGTACAACTGATGGTAATGTTTGCATTTTTCTCAAAATGTCCTTTTTTACTATCAATTTTATTTATTACAGTAAATATCATCTAATTTTTATGTTCACATAATTTGCCTTATTTTTAGTTGTTATCTCTTTCATCAAGGTGAATGTGCTAAAGGAGAGGGGTAATTAGAAATAGAATCAAGAAATAAGGTAAAGAGGGGTGGGAACAAACATACTTGAGTGAAAACCAGAGAGCAGAAATAGGCACTTGGAAATTCCATATGCCTAAATTTTGAAATAAAAAATGTTAAGAGATCAACTGAAGGATTTGTATGTATGCATATAAGCATAATCAATGGACACATGACAATGGGGAGTAGGGGAGGCTGGGTGAAGGTCAAGGGGGAAAAAGGAGACATATGTATTACTCTATAATACTTTAAGCAACAAAACAAACAAAAAATGTTAAGTTATATGAAATGTGGGCTCATGACAGGTAAAATATTTTCCTCCAAGATAAAGAAAATACACTCAACTATTCATTCTTTATTTCATGATTCATTTCGTTACTCTTCATTCATTTCTTTATCATTTATATATTCAAGAATAATTAAATGCCTCTTTACATAAAGCATAATGCTGATTCTTACAGGTAATAAACTTTTTGAGGCAGAGTTCCAACAGTAGCTAGAATAAGACATGTGAGAACATAGTACTTTTTATTTTATTTTATTATTTTGCTTCAGGAAATAGACCAATTTATTCCAAAAGCACAGGGCAGACACATGGCACAGTACGTATTATTAAGATCTATAGAAATGTTGAAAGGCATGAAAGTCTTCCTTTTATCCTTTGCTTTCATCTTTGAACAAGTATAGACACAGAATCTAGAACCATATGCATTTATAAAGAGAATGACATAAAGTATTTTCAAGGCATTCAATCCAATTAATTCAACCACTAGACTATGCATATATTTACATTATATTTATGATCTCCCTTTTCATTGTCTGATGCCAAGGAAATAATTTAGCTCTTTTATTAATCAAGAGGAGAAGGGGAAAGGGATTATACTGCAGGAATTATGGCTGATAGGTTTACAGATGATAAAGTATGTACCAAGTGCTATAAACTGCAATTAGCAAGAATGTTTGGTGTGGGAAGAGCTAAACTAGGAAAATTGCATGCGCTTATATAAAAGAGCCACGTAAATCCAGTGAACATAATACTATTTGCTATGATTTCTTCTCTTGAGAATTGCTCTGCCACAGTTTCATTCCTATTAAATCAGAATATTAAGGGATATAACTGATTGATACAGGTCTAGCAACCTGACCCAATGTGGGGCAATTATATTTCTTGTTCCATAATCGCTGCAGGTGGGACAGAATAGTATCACCAAATCCATTAGAGAAGTCCATGCTTTCCTGCTGTTGAGGCCCTAAGCAGCCTGGCTTTTGTCCTTCCTGAGTCATAGATCTTCAAATTATCCTTGGATGTCATGACATTACTCAGAACCTACTTTTTTGTTTACTTAAACTAATCAGGTAAATTTCTATTATGTGCAACAACAAAAAAAATCTTTATTAAACTGAGATATTGAAGGAGATATTTTCTAGAAGCTTAGGAGATGATTTCTGAAAAGAAAAGAAACTAAGTACTTCAAAATCATTAGCATTTATTATTTGATTAGCTAAGGCATTCATCTAGTAAACAAATATTTATTAAATTATTTGCATATTCTGGGCCCTCTGAATGTAATAATAAGTTTAGGATTAGAACCAATCCCTGAATTTATGGAGTTTACATTTTGTCCTGACATAGCAGATTGACACAGAAGAGGCATTCTCTATTATAAAAAAAAAAATACCCAAATGCCCTATGCTGTTATAGTGATATTCCACTGTTTATTACCTTAATATGCTGAGGTACTTCTTGATGGAACCTGAACAGTTCCTTTAGTTTCCTGTTCCCCAGTGTTAGGGAGATAGCACTTGGAAATACAAATATTTCAAGCTCTATCAGGAGGGTAGGTGTTTTGGAGAATGATCTGCCCAGATTAATTCAGATGACATTTAAGCTTAGTCCTCCATCCTGGACTCCCTGTTCTCATTGCTTTGTAACCCTTGGATCATTTTGAATGGTTACAGAGCACTAGTAGTTTCATCCTTATCTGCTTAGTCTTTGCCCCATAAACAATGGGGTTCATGGTAGGTGGCACCAGTAAGTAGAGGTTTGCCAAGAGAATAAGGGTGTGCCTGGGCACATGTTTTCCAAAGCGATGGGTAAAGAAGGAAAAGAAGGCCAGAGTGTAGAATACCAAGATGACACATATATGAGCTCCACAGGTTCCAAAGGCCTTTGTCTGCGCTTCTCTAGACGGTAGTCTAAAGACTGTTTTCAGGATTACCCAATAGGACAGGGATATGAGAACAAAGTCCAGCCCTGTAGTGAGGAGCGCTGCGGTGAGCCCATAAATGCTATTCAGAGCAATGCTATTGCAGGCCAACTTGGCAAGGACCATGTTCTCACAGTAGGTATGGCGGATGATGTTGCTGCGGCAGAAGTGCAGGCGAAGAATGAGCAGGACACCAGGGGTAACTACAGCCACACTTCGAAACACCACAGCCAAGGCCACCTTGCTGATGAGAGAGCCTGTAAATAGGGTTGCATAATGGAGTGGTGCACAGATAGCCACATAGCGATCAAAAGCCATGGCGAGTAGAACAGCAGATTCAGAGAGGAACAGAGAATGAACAAAAAACATCTGTGTGAGACATGCAGAAAACGTTGATGTGGAAGGGCCTTGCCAGAAGATAAGAAGCATTTTGGGCACTGTGACAGTACAAAGAATGATATCATTGAGTGCCAGCATGGCCAGGAATAAATACATGGGCTCATGGAGACTCCTGTCCCAGGCCACCACTGCCATAACCAGGCCATTGCCTATCACAGCCAAAAGGTACATAAAACTGAAAGGGATGGAGATCCAGATTTGGATGTCTTCTAATCCTGGGACTCCAGTTAGCAGAAATGCAATGAGGGGAGTGGATGTATAGTTCGATGTTGTTTTAGAGAGGTACTCAAAGTCTGTTATATGGAAAACAGAGAGAAAAGAATGTAAGTAGAAAATGAGTAATCTCTCATCCTACTCAAGTCCTAATCATTAATTTTGGCATGATGAGGTAGAAGGAGAATAAAATGTTTTGAGAAAAATTACTAAAGAATTAAATGCCTATGGGTAAACTGGGCAAATCACTTCTCTTTTATGAGACATCTTGTTCTCCCTGAAAAAATAAAAAGTTAATCAGAAAAATTGAGTTGAATCTTTTATTTTTGTAAAGCTAATTGCTGTATTCACATAATTGATGTATATGAGTTTTAAACTTTTAACTGTACTATGTGTATAGTTTTTGCCATTCTAACTTGATAATAAATTCTTAAATCCCAAACATAACTTTTTATCTTTTCACAAAACTGTATATAACACTGAAGAGAATTATTATTCCATTCTGTGATGAACAAACTTAATGGCATGAGGTGAGTTGGATGGTAGACTGATACATAACTGGAGTCAGCATGAAGACTCCTATTCATGTTTTCATCGTAAGAGAATAAAATATGTTTATTTGGCCTAATTTTTCCATAATAAAGAAAAAAGTTTTATTCATCTGTCTCTCATTTGAACTCTTGAAGATAATGGTTGAATTAATGTGAAATTTAAACTGTTATGCTGAAATTGTAATATTATTCAGACCTTAATAAGCATTAAATCTCAAGGATAATAAAAAAGAGTCAAAGAAGACAAAAATTCAGAGTATTGGCTATTCTCATTCAGAACAAGAAAGTCATTGAACAATATCAGGTTCATAATTATTCAATACCTATTATTGAAAGGGCTTTCTACAGAGTGACTACTTTTCATATTCTCTAATAAAATATCAACTTTAAAAAAATAACAGCAGTTCTTACTTTTAAAAAACAAATCATAAAACAAAATTGCTTTTCTTTTTTTAAATTTTGTTTTATTGCTTAAAGTATTACAAAGAGTGTTAAATAAGTCTCCATTTTTTCCCCTTGATCTTCCCCCCTCCTTCCCTACCCCCCAGTGTCTTGTGTCCTTTGATAATGCTTATATGCATTCATACAAGTCCTTCAATTGATCTCTTAACTCCCCACCAACCCTCCCAAGCCTTCCAGCTGTAGTTTGACAGTCTGAAATAAGCCAGTCAATGAAAGAAAAGTACCACATGATCTCACTTATTTATGGATAATAAAGACCATTATAAATTGATGAACATAAACAGATACAGAGGCAGAACATCATTGAACAGACTTTCAAACTAAAATTACTTTTCTTAAAAATATAACTGACATGTAAAATTATTTATTACCAGGACTATAAAACATTAATTTAATTAGTCAAGTTGTAATCAAATGCAGTAGAGTGCAAAGGCACCAACTATGCTTATGAATACTTTTTGACTGTAAATCTTAGGAAGTTTCCAAGTTATGAATTAGAAATGCTGTTCATTGAAAAAGAACCACTACAATCTAGAATCTGCATGGCTCAGACTTCCATGTGTTTGTCACACCACTGGGTAGATGAAAAACTACACTACATGCCAAGATTTCTAACTATCACCCCTTGAGTTAATTGAAATTCTTTTCAAATATCCCAGCCCTTAATAAAGAAGTAGGACCCATTATCACATTATTATATTTATTATTATTATTTAATATATGTTTTATTTATTTATTTTAGAGAGAGGGAAAAGAAGGGAGAGGGAGAGAGAGTTAAACAACTATGAGAGAGAAACATCAACATTGATCAGCTGCCGCTTGCACACTCCCTGCTGGGGGTCAAGCCCGCAACCCAGGGCACAATTTTATGTGCCCTGACAGGAAATTGAATGGGTAACTTTTTGTGTATAGATTGAACCTCAACCACTGATTATATATTGTTAATATATAATGATTATATATTATTAATATGTAGATCAACAAATATTTCAATCTATTCTTCACACTATCTCCTCCCTCTTCCTCCAACTTCCCTCTTTCTCCCTCTCCCTCTCTCTCTCTCTCTCTCTGTCTCTCTCTCTCTCTCTCTGATAAGTCAGGTGAAGAAAAAAAGATGAAAAATTCTCATCAAAAGGCAACCCATAGAAAAGATGATGTGGCTTTTAATGAACCTCAAAGAGAGAAATTTTTTAATGATTATTTTGTTAACAATATGGAGGTGAAACCACTGTGTTTAGCCTTGTAAGACAGAAGTTTTGCTTCATTTTCAGAAAATAGGAGCATATTTAAACAGAGAACATATCACATGTCAGCACAGGAACAGGCAATATAGCAGTAATGGTAAAAATAATAATTGCAAATATTTATCAATGTTTACAAATCCTAAACATTTTCCTAAAAACTATTCTAACCCCTTTACATGGATTTTCTAATCTAATGGTCATCACTAATATATAAAGTAGCTATTGTTAGTGTCCCAATTTTACACCTAAAGAAACACAAGCACTGAAGGACATTTCCAAGGTCACATCATTAGTAAATACATAAAGCATGTTTTAAAATCCAGGGATCCTAAGTTCAGAAGCCAGATTTTTTATCATTAAGCTATTCTAATTTACCTTTTAGATGCATGATTTTTCAAAATCTTTGGGAACATAAAAAAGCAGATGTTTCTTCCTAACAATATTCTTAGGTCTTAAGTATTAAGTCTCATGAGCAAGATAGTCATGTTTAGCTTATAAGAATTCAGAGAAGAAAAAGATGCATATATATAGTCATCTCTGTTGTCCATCAATATTTATAAAAACAACTCAAGGAGTAACCTCTGGGCTGAGAAGTCTTTTGGGTATTTCACATGCTGAGTGATTATTCTAGCACCTGAGACCCACAGTCAGTGTTTGGATCAGCTGACTAGGCTTACCATTTAAAACAATTTATGTGCATGGATATGCAACCTTGAGTAGGAAAGGAGTATATAAGCTATGTCATAAACCCCAATTTTTGGTGGAGATTATACATCATAACACTAAGGACAAATACAAACCTATTATTAATTAAAATAAGTTTACAGATATATATTTACTCAGGGAAAACAAAAATTGACTCATTAAATGTTGCATATCCAGAAAAGTGAGGTAAGTTTATTGCAAAGCTTACAGAATACCCATTAAAATAAGAAGATTTCTTTAGTGGAGATAAAGAATTATGATGCTATTTAGTATTTAGAGATATAAATCAATGCCAGTGGTCTTTATATATAATTTTATTTTCAAATAAAATAAATGTCCCAACTCTGATGGCATTACCTTCTCTCTTATGAGATAAATGTTCTCCCTGAAAAAATAAAAAAAAAATAATTAGAAAAATGAGTTGAATCTTTTTATTTTTGTAAAGGTAATTGCTATATCCACATATCACATGTCAGTACCAAAATGGACAATGTAGCAGTAATTGTAAAAATAATAATTGCAAATATTTAACAATATTTACAAGTGCTAAACATTGAACTCTGAAATCATGGACACTTTTTGTTCAAAGAGATCTAGTAAATCACCTGTTTTAATTTACCAATTAAATCATGAATTTAATTGAATTCATCATGACATTTCTTCTACTGACACCCATGACCACCCTTATCACCAGTGTTTGGAAATTATTTAATACTAGTGGCCCACTGCACAAAATTCATGCACGGGTGAGGAGAGGGTGTCCCTCAGCCCAGTATCCACTCTCTCCAATTTGGGATGCCTTGGTGGATGTCCAACTGCCAGTTTAGGCCTGATCCTGCAGTTGGACATCCTTCTCTCAATCTGGTACCACTGGCTCCTAACCACTCACCTGCCTGCCTGCCTGATTGCCCCTAATCACTTCTGCCTGCCAGCCTGATTGCCTAACTGCTCTCTTGCCAGCCTGATTGCCCCCAACTGCCTTCTCCTGCTGGCCTGATCACTCCCAAGGCTTTTATTAGTATAGATAATATATACATTCAAATATACAGATCTATCAGGCCAGCAGGGAAGGCCTATCATGCAAGAGTAAGCCTTCCTTCCCCCGGCTGCCAACACTGGCTTCCCTCTGGCACCCGGGGAGGTCTCCCCTCATAGCCCTGGCTTTACCCAGAAGGACATCCAGTCTAATTAGCATATTATGCTTTTATTATTATAGATTATTATAGATATATAAAATCTAGGACATTTGCTTGAAATTTCTTGAAGCAAACAATAGAAATCAATTGCAAAGTTCTGAGAATCCCAGAACGTCCTAACTCTGATGGCGTTACCTTGCTAGGCCAAAGTCCACTTGACTGGCCCAAACTGCAGTTTCCAATCTGCATTACCTGTACTCCTTCCTCACCTTTGCTTATTTCAGAATGGCAGCTTGCCAATAATTGTCAAGGTCTCCTAGGAAGTGCCTAGACTAGAGCAGCCTCCGCTATCCTTTGAAGATGCACACATACCATTTTGTCTAATTTCCAGCTCCTTCTTTTACCATCTAGTATTTTTGGGATGCCTTCCCTCTGAGATTCTACAGTCTGTTCCATGTTTCTATGTCTCTGGATCTCTCCAGGGTTGGGGGCTCTGGGGTTAGAGCTTGGAAGGCAGCTACCCCAGTTTTCTCCTGGACAACTTTCTCCAGGAGAACTTTAACATGCCTGGGGAAAGCAATTGTGCCACTTGTTGAAAAACCTCTCCCTTCATCCTGTGGAGTCTGCACCCTGCTGTAGTTGATATCCTGAGACTATTTAAGACTGAGAATAACAATGAGTTTACAGGCAGAGCCAGATCTCTGGAGGCTTTGAGTCTTTGCTTGATCTCCTTCTGGACCCTGGGCTAGGAAAACCAGACCTGACACACGTCTTGGTCCTTTCCAAAGGCAACTGGCAATCTACAGCTATGGATTATTGATAGCTCCAAACAGTACTCAGAGACAGTCCCAAAGAGCATCCACTGCTCATTTTAGAAATCTAGTGAATTGGAGAGAAGTTTACATCTTTAGAAAGAGTATCTTAAACCAAAGGCCACAAAAGAGAGCAGCCTTCCACAGAACATGGTTTAATTATACAGAAATGAAGAGAAAATAAAATCCGGAATAAGAATTACCTTAAAACCTTGCCTTTCCTGAAATTTTAGTTAGGATAAAAGAGATATAGTTCTCTATTTCCTTTTATTAAGAGTCTTTTATTTTTTTTTAATGTTTTTTGCTGGCAACTCTACTCTTTCTCATCTATTCAGTAATGGGACAGATGTTCTTACATACATGTTTGATCATGTCATCATTCTAATTGCAATTGATTAGTAGTTGCATATTGTTCTTAAGAATTAAAACTAAGGTAAAATCTTTCATAACTCTCCGTCTAATTTTCAACATTTAGACTTGAAGTTTCATAGTCACTTATTCATCTATTTTTCAAATGGTACAATATGTTCTCAACTTTTATTTTCCTATTCTGTTTTGTCTAAAATTTCCTTCTCTTTTATATTCCTGAGTTTACTTACCCCTCTATCTTTAGACCTCAATTACATACCACTTGCTTAGGGAAGTCATTATTCATATTCTCCTTGCTCAGTTAGAGTTTTTTATTAGAATGTCATTTTACTTTTTATTTCTTAAAAAATATATTTTTATTGATTTCAGAGAGGAAGGGAGAGAGAGATAGATCAATGATGAGAGATAATCATTGATTGGCTGTCTCTTATATGCCCATTGGGGATCAAAGCCATAGCCAGGCATGTGCTCTGATCAGGAATTGAACTGCAACTCTCTGGTTTATAGGTTGATGCTCAACTATTGAGCCATTGCAGCTGGGCTACCCTTCATTTCTTAATAATAACATCTAATCTAATAAAAGAGTAATATGCAAATTAACCAACACCCTGAGACACCTAAGCCACGCCCACCAGCCACGCCACGCCCACCAGCCAATCAGAGCAGCTGTATGCAAATTAACCCAGCCAAGGTGGCGGCTGGCAGCCATGGAGCTAGAGCAAATAGGAGGCTTCTGTTGCACCAGCAATGGAGTTGAAACTGCCTGCCTAGGACAGTAGGCTTCTGCTCAAGGCAACAATGTTTCAATTATAGAAGCCATGGAGATGAAGCAAACAGGAGGCTTTGTTGCCTGCCTAGGCATCCGCACAAGGCAACAAAGTTTCAATTATAGAAGATAAATAAGCCCCAGAAACCTGATTCCAGCCAGCCTCACTGGGATGTTGGGTCAATGGGAGCTGTGGGTAGCCTGAAAATGGACCTCAATCCCTCACCCAGGCTGGCCAGGCATCCCAGTAGGGACCTGAACCCTGAAGGGACTGTGGGCAGTGTGCAAACAGCCCTCAATCCCTCACCCAGGCTGGGCACACCCCCATGGGGTGAGGGTTTCCACTGGGGGGCTTGGCCAGCCTACAAACAGCCATCAGCCCCTCACCCAGGCTGGCCAGGCAGGTCAGCAGGTGGATATCCCCCGAGGGGTCCCAAACTGTGAGAGGGCACAGGATGGGCTGAGGGACACCTCAAAAGCACAATTTTTTTTTTGCATAGGGCCCCTAGTTTATCATAATTGTAAATGTAGGTGTATCCTTAATAATTGTTGTCTATATCACCTGTTATAAGAAGGCAAAGTACTCTTTTTGCTCTCGACTGTTTTCCTGTCCCTTAGTAGTATCTAATATTGCATCTGAAACTCTGGAGTACTTAAGAATTTAAATGGATTTTCATAAATGTTCTGAAGAGACCTCCTGTTTTATGCATTCAAAGTGGGTTTCACTATCCCCTTTAATAAACAATAGTAATTCTCTGTCACTATCTCATTGAATGACATACCATCAATGTGATTTCACATCAGAAACCTAAGCATCAACTATGAAACCAACCCACAATCATTTTTTTTAAATTTCTTTATATATCCTAAGTGTTGCTAACATAAAAAAAAAAAACAAAAAACCCTCACATTCAAACCTGTGAAGAGTTTTTGTGAGTTTATTTGAGTCAATAATTGACAGAAAGCAGAATCTCAAGGTATTAAGATAGTGCTCCCAAAAATGGCGTGTTTTTTTTTTTTTTTGGTGTGTGTGTGTGTGTGTGTGTGTGTGTGTGTACCTTAGTTTATAGATTACAATAAAAAGAGGAAAAGTGAGTGGGTTACATTAACTCCATTGGTGATAAATTAAGGAGGTGGGAGAAAGCAAAGGGGGAGGACCTCTGGGATTGGATAAAAAGTGAAATGATAGACACATACTTTTTTTTAATTAGGTGGGTGCAGGATAGTTAATGGTCAACAATTAACAATAACAATGAGGGAATTTGTGGTCTCTGTTCCTGGTGCTGTGGCACACTGATTGTGCCCTGAGGAGTCTGGAAAAAGGGAAGTTACAATTTACCCTGACATTCAGTGGGTATGTTATTTTAGATACAAAAAAATAGGTTCAGTGAAGATCAAAGTTGATCTTTGTCAGGGAAGATACTAACCTAGGACATGACTACTCACTATAAACTGATTTTTAATTCAAGGTTTGCATTTCAGACCATGCTTTATGGATACTTTAGGTCTCTTGAGTTTGCAAGGCTACCACACAGGCCATCCCTGAGTTAGTCAGGTTAACATATGGCCCCTTCCCATCTACAATATCTATAATATTGTTCATCTCTGTTATATTTTTATTTTCACAGCCATTACTCTAAGAGAATTCACCATTAATTCTCAATTGTGCTTTTGCAATCATGTCTAAAATATTTTTCTGAAGATTTTATGAACTTAAAATGGCATGAAGAAATCTTAATGATAAATATATATAAAAATGTAAAATGACATCATATGATAACTTATCTTTGTCTGGTTTATTTTTGTTAGCATAATACTCTGGATGGGGAGGAGTAACCAGAGAATTTATATGCATATTAGGGGACCGGTGCACAAAATTCATGCACAGGGGGAGGGTGGGGGTCCCCCAGCCCAGCCTGCCCCCTCTCACAGTCTGGAACCCCTCAGTGGATGTCCAATGATGGCCCCAGTCTGCCAGGTGCCTTTTGTGTGTGTGTGTGTGTGTGTGTGTGTGTGTGTGTGACCACTGGGGACCTGCCCCCAGCCGCATCTGAGGCTCAGAGCAGTCCTCCTGTGTGTGTCTACCTGCTGGGGACCTGCCCCCAGGCACACCATCAAGGCTTGGAGCAGGTACCCCCTCTATGTTGATCTCTCAGACTCTTGTCCTCCCCTGCATGTTGTTCTCTTTTTTTGAGCTGTGGCCAGGGCTGGGTGCTGCCTGCCTCCCAAGCTTGCCTACTGCCCATCTTCCTCCAGCCACCAGAAAGCAGGGAAAACCCCACCTTGTGGTCAGGCCAGTCTTTTCCTGTTCCCTGATCTCCGGAAGGGACCTGGGGAGCCGCCAAGCAGGACCCCAGTCCCCAAGAGCTTGCTTTCCTGCTCTCCAGTGCCTCCCAAAGGGCTTGGGGAGCTGCTAAGCAGGCCGCAGACTCTTTCTCACTCACCGGTCCCCTGCTGCCTACCTTTTCCACTCCCCAGTGCCGCCAAGGGGTCTGGGGAGCCGCCAAGCAGGACCCCAGCCCCTGCAGCCTTGCTTTCCTGCTCCCTGGTGCCCTGCAAAGGGCCTGGGCAGCCACCAAGCAGGCCAAGACGCCCCCGCTGCTTCTTCCCCACTCACCAGTACCCTGCTGCCTTGCTTTCCCACTCCCCAGTGCCCTGCAAAGGGCCTGGGAAGCTGCCAAGCAGGCCCCCGATCCCCACTGCCTCTTTCCCGCTCCCCGGTGCCCTGAAAGGGGCCTGGGAAGCCCACCAAGCAGGCCCATTACCCCTTGCCACCTCTTTTCCACTCCCCGTCCCGCTGCCTTGCTTTCCCTCTCCCCAATGCCCCTCAAAGGGCTTGGGCAGCCAGCCAGCAGGCCCTCACCCCCCACCACCTCTTTCCTGCTCCCCGGTGCCCTGCAAAGGGCCTGGGGAGCCGCCAAGCAGGCTGCCAACCCTGCTGCCTCTTTCCCACTCACGGGTCCTGGGTCCTGCGCTTTTCTGCCCTGCAACCACTCTGTGCACTCAGGAGGTCCCTCAGCCCGGCCTGTGCCCTCTCACAGTTGGGACCCTTCTGGGGATGTCTACCTGCTGGTGTGTCTGACCAGCCAGGGTGACAGGCTGATGGCTGTCTCCAGGCTGGCCAAGCACCCCAGTAACATCCCTCACCCCACTGGGTTGTGGCCAGTGTGGGTGACGGGCTGATTGGCGCTTTCAGGCTTTAAGGCTGCCCACAGCTCCCATTGACCCAATGTCCCAGCAAGGCTGGCTGGACGCAGGTTTCTGGGGTTTGTTTATCTTCTATAATTGATACACTGTTCCTTTAAGCCGGCCTAGTAATGAAGCCTCCTCTCTGCCTCACCTCTATAATGAGACAATGTTACTTTTAGTGGTCAGGCCAGGCCTGCTGTTTCCTTCAGCTCCCGAGAATTCTATGAATGATATCTTGTTGCAAACATGTGTTTTGCTTGAGGCAGGATAAGCAGAGCAGGCCGCAGTTTCACTTTCACTCCTGCTGCAATGGAAGCTGCCATTTACTCTGGTCCATGAATGGGGGCCTCCATGTTGACTGGGATAATTTGCATACAGTTGCTCTGATTGGCTGGTGGGTGTGGCTTACCCGTCCCAAAGAAACAGTTAATTTTAATATTATGTCTTTATTAGTTTAGATATGCATAGCTCATGGATATGCATATATACATGCAAGTGTAGGATGGAGAGTCAATGCGATAAAACAACAACAATAACAACAACAACAACAAAGGGGGACATCTGTAATACTTTCAGCAATAAAGATAAATTTTAAAAAATAAATGAAAAAGTTATATGCCATAAGATATATTTTCATAGTGTAGAAAGAATTAAAGGGAAATATCTTTGAAATAGAGAAATCATAAATCTTTGTATTTCAAAATTCATTTAATGGACTTGCACTAAGTCATTAATGGGAGAAAAGGAACATAGGGGAGGAAAGGGTCAGCAACACAGTTCAGCATAACTCACCTCTAAGAATGCATATTTTGATATGAAAATCATTTTTAAGAAGTCTAGACTATAAACATGCTTCCAAAATCTTAAACAGAAATGTGTCTAGTTTTAAATAAAAATATTGACAAATTAAGAGTAACACAATTTTCTGGTGACAACCATGCTGAAAAAAAATGTCAGGGTTGGGTGGATGTTTCCTCTGTAGTTCACTCCGATCACCGGCTCCACCCCTGCCCCTCCAATCCCAGCTCCGCCCCCACCCCAGAGGCCTGCAGTCTCTGTCCAAGGCTACAGGCCTGAGCAGGGGACCCCCAGGCCCCTCTGATCGCAGACTCTGCCCTTGCCCAAGCCCTGAGATTGCAGGCTCCACCCCTGTCCCACTGCAGGCCTGAGGAGGGGACCCCCAGACCCTTGCTTTGCCAGCTCCACTTTGCCCAGACCCCTGCAATCACAGGCTCTGCTCCTGCCCCTCCGATTGCTGGCTCTGCAGAGCCCGAGCTCCTGCGATATCCGGCCTTGCCCCTGCCCAAGCCTGAGCCTCTGACCCAGGCCTTATACCTGGGTAGGGCACCCTCATACCCCTCCAATCATCAACTCTGCCCTTGCCTATGCCCGAGGCTTCTGGCAAAGGCCTCTGACCTGAGCAGGGGACCCCCAACCCCCTCTGATTGCCTCTTCTACCCCTTGGGCCCCCCATATTCCCCACTACCTGCCTGGCTTACAGGCCTGACCACTTCAGTGGCAGGGCTGAGCTGGACTGGGCGCCGCCATCTTGTGGCTATGGGGGTGGCCATCTTTGTGATGGAGTGACACCTAATTTGCATATTACTCTTTGATTAGATAGGATATACATATATTTCCTTTGCTCTAGTTAGAAATTAATTTCATGGGAATTATTATATAAATCTATAAATGACCCTAAAGTTCTCAGCTATAATTTCAGTAGATCACTCAAAGTACAGATGCCTATCTCCTGGATTACATAAAACAGTACATAAAACAGGCTTGAGAACAGGAGGGGTCAATAGGTATACATAGCCCATGATTATGTGCACCATGGTTGGAACATATTTCCCAAAATGATGCAAAATGGATATCCCCAGCATAGGGGCGTAGACCAGCAGCACAGCTCAGATGTGAAAATACAAGTGTTAAGGGCCTTGAACTATTCTTCCCAGGAGGCAATGCCTAGCACAGTGACATAATCTTCCAATAAGAGAGGAAAATAAGTCCACGGTCCACTGTAAAGGTGGAGAATAGTGATGAGGCCATAGATGCTTGTGAGGTGGTGGTCACAACAGGAGAGTTCAGTGATATCTGGGTAGGTGAGCAGTATGAGTGGGATAACACATTAGACTTCCAAGATCTCATTCACTTCTTTAGAAAGGGTCCTATAAATGACAGCCACAGCCCTCAGCAAAAGCCCCATGCACCTATCTTAGTAATGGTGAAATTCCTTAAAACATTGGTGTACCTGAGTGGGTTGGAGATGGCCACCTAGTGTCAGCAACCACTGTGAAGAGGATGCCTGACACTGTGGAGAAAAAAACATGAATGAAGAACATCTGGATGAGGCAGGCATCAAAGTCTATCTCACAGACATTGGATGAGAAGAGGTGATCAGAATGGCAGCACAGAATCCCAAGTCACTAACTGTTCAACATGGAAAGAAATAGGTACATGGGTGCAGGAATGGACTTTCATTTAACATCTCCTTTGCTCATTTTATTATTAATTTACTTATTTTTAAAATCTTTATTGTTGAAAGTATTATATGTGTCCTCCTTTTCTCCATTGACCCCTTCCCCTTCCCCGCCCCCTGCCCCAAGCCTTCACCACATTATTGTCTGTGTCTATGGGGCATATAGAGCCATATGAGGATGTACTCTTTATTTGTACAATTATTTATTACCTATCTTAGTTTACTTACTTGTGGTAAATAAAAAATCATAAGATATTGTTCAAAAAATTCTAGAATAGTGAGAGAGACAAACAAGTACATGAGGACTGTAAACACAAGAATACTTCTCAGATTATATATATACTAGGGGCCTGGTGCATGGGGTCCTCAGCCCAGCCTGCCCCCTCTCACATATTGGGAGCCCTAAGGGGGTATCCTACTGATGGCTTAGGGCCGCTCCCTGCTCCCCTTGAGGAGCAGGCCTAAGCTGCAGTCTGGCCTCCTTTTGTGGGAGATGACCAGGCTAATCAGGGGAAGCCACCAGCCCCATCACCCAGCTGCTGCAGCCACTGCCAGTCAGTCACCAGTTCATAGCTTTCACAATTCTCTTCTGGAATGTGTATTAGGAAAACTTAGTTCTATCATCTCTCTCTCATTGGAAAGACACTTAAGTTTTTTTAATATTCTAGTCATAAAAGAACATAAATTTTTAGAAAATATTATACAAATTATAAGTTATTGAACACATGAGAAGTAGCATTATTGTTTCTTACCTTAAAATATTTTGCTGAATAAAATTCAAAGGCTTCACTACAGTTTCAGAGAAAACCACTTCTTCATCCTGCTTCGAATCTGCTGGGTCTTGACACTGTAGATGATTGGATTCATCAGGGGTGGAAAGAGGATATAAATGTTGCCCATAAGAACATGAACTAAAGGCGAGAGGTGCTTCCCAAAACGGTGAACCATGGTGAGCCCAATGATGGGAATATAGAAAACCAGGACAGCACAGATGTGGGAAACACAGGTCTGCAAAGACTTGAGCCTCTCTTCACGAGATGCAACTACCAGCACTGTATACAAGATGAAAACATAGGAGAGGAGAATAAGGATAGCATCCAGCAGCAGGGTGCAGATCACCAGAGACAGGGCATAGAAGCTGTTGAAGCGGATGTCAGAACAGGCCAGCCTGAGCAGGTCCTGGTGCAAGCAGAAAGAGTGGGAGAGGACATGAGGGCGGCAGTAATGGAAGAACTTTAGACGAATGATGACAGGGAGTATGGACACAGCACTTCTCAGCACAATGGTCACCATGAAATGAATGACTCTACTATTAGTCAAGATGGCTGTGTATCTCAGAGGATTGCAGATTGCAGTAAAGCGATCAAAAGCCATGGCAAGAAGGACTCCAGACTCTGTGCAGGAGAGACCATGGACAAAATAAGTCTGTGCAATGCAGGCATCCAGGCTGATTTCCTGGCTGAGCCCCCACAGGATCCCCAGCACCGTGTGCACCGTGGACAACCCCATGCACAGGTCGGTGAGGGCCAGCAAGGCCAGGAAGTAGAACATGGGCTGGTGCAGGCTTGGCTCAGTCCGAATCACATGCAGCACCAGACAGTTTCCCAGGAAAACCATAGCATAGATGGAGGAGAAGGGAACTGAAAACCAGGGATAGTACTGGTCCAGGCCAGGGAACCCTGTAAGAATGAATACAGAGGAATTGGTAGTAGAAGCAGACATGAATAGTTGAAGGTAATTTTCAGGATAAGAAAAGTATTTAATCACAGCTTTGTTTCAACCATCTGCTGGTGTTGAGAATAGTCAGACAACACAGCCCCGCAGAGTACAGCACAGGTAAAGCTAACTGTAGCATTCTGGGGACACTCAACTCATTGGAATAAGCTATAGCACAAGACGAGTTCACAGGGAATCTCCTTAGTATTTGGTCTCAGAGGTTATAGAAGCAATCAATGACCTGACCATTTTAAGCAAGTCAGTTCCTTAACTTCATTCACTTTTAGTCCCTCTGAGCCACTGTCACCACACATAGCAGGTGACAGTGACAGCTTAGGGCTGCTGCTCTGCAGCTCCTAAGTTAGCCTCATGAATGCTTTCTTCCTTACCAGTCCTTATGGCACAGGGAGCCAGAGGCTCAGATTTATGAGGAGGAGTGAAGAGCGTTGTGAGCCAAGTGAACCCAGGCTCCTGGGAGACCACTACTCCCTTGTGGTGGATGATGCAAGTGCAACATTCTCCTGAGGAGATTTTCCTGCAGTGAGGATAGAAAATTTTTCTAATAGAGCAGGCCAGAGGTCCTAACAAGAGCAAAATAGATAGCAAGAGCCACAATCTATCTTCAACCCTCTATATCTATCTATGGTATCTACAAGTTCAACATATATATCATCAAACAACATTATATAAAGAAAATTTATCCCAATGGAAGACATTTGGGGGGTTGCTTATTTGTTTATGTAGTCATTTATTCATAAGCCCTGTGTACAATGCCAGCATAGAAACATTGAAGAGTTTATAATGTCTCTGTTCTTTTGAAACTTACAATCAAGTATGGAATATAATAAAATATAAATATACAAGTAAATACATAAAAATATTCTAACAATGAAATAATAAAGTAACAATGAACATTTTTAAAGACTTATAATAATTTAGCTAAGTGCCAAAAGTAGAATATTAAATATCTGATTTGAGGAATGGCATACAAAAAGATTTGAATGGAAAGGTTTGGGAAATGCTCTGGGGAATCCACAATATTACAACTCAGGATAGGTTTTTTTCTGTGTGTTTGTGTTGTTGTTTTTCTACCACCATTAGAACTACACTGAAAATACTTGAACAAATTACCATCCTCTTTTTGTGTCCATTACTGGGCTTTTTATGTGAGAATAAGTGCTCTTTCTATAATTTCTCTGAAGCTCAATGTCTCCTCATTTTCTCATTGTCTCCTAATCTTTATGTTCCCTAATGACCTATTCTTGTCACAGGTCCTCTTATTTCTGTAGGAAAAAAAAAAGTAATTTTCTTTTTACTCTCCAGGTCAGGACATTGACAACCATATGCTGTCCTTGAGAAAAGTCAGATAACACAGCTCCTCAGAGTACAGCACAGGTAAAGATAACATGTTTTTACCTTAAACATATTATTTTCCAGTAAATGAACTAAAATCTTGAATTATGTATGGGCCTTTTAAAAAATTAAATTCTCTACGTAAATGCCTAGGAGGTGTTCTGCACTCATGTTACTAGTGGTAGTTTTGTCTAGAGGGCTGGGTTGAGAAATGGAGAGAGAGGCCTTGCAAGTTTTACTTTGCAAAGTGATGTACATTATACAAGGATGGCACAAGGTGTGGAGGGGAGAAGATATGAACCAAAGAACTTATATGCATACATGCATTACCCATGGACACAGACAATAAAGTTGTAAAGGCCTGAGGCAGGGTGGGATCTGGGTAGGGGGGGAGGAAATGGGCAGGAAAAGGGAGGGGGACATCTTTAATACTGTCAACAATAAAGATTTTTTTTTAAATCTAAAAAATTTTTAAAGTACTTTTAAAGGTAAGTTAGTATGTTTTTACCAGTTTAAGTAGATATTTCTTATGTGCTTTCTTGTGATGAAAAGAAACAAAAACAATTTTTGTTTAAAACACAATGCTGGACCATCATTGAGACTGTCGTGGTCATGATCCCAGATGGAGTGAAAATTCCTGGAACACACATGCTTTTCCACATGTTCAGAGGGCTTCATATCTGCTTCTTCTTCGGCAGATAATTCACACAAAGGCTCCCATCCTTGCCTGTACTTCTGAAAGCTTTAAAAATAAATTCCCAGGCCCTGCCCCCATGTGGTTGAATTAGAATTGTCTGGAGATGAGTCCCAGGAACATGCTTTTATATTTCCTCAAGTGATTCTAGATTAATTAATTTATTTATTTACTAGAGGCCTGGTGCACAAAATTTGAGCATGGGGTGGGGAGTTTCTTCAGTCCAGCCTGCACCCTCTCCAATGTGGGGCCCCTTGGGGGATGTCTGATTGCCGGTTTAGGCCCCTGGGGATCAGGCCTTAACTGTCAGTCAGACATCCCTCTCGAAATCTGGGACTGCTGGCTCCTAACCATTCACTTGCCTGCCTGCCCTATTGCCCCTAACCACTCTACCTACCTGCCTGATTGCCCATAATCATTCTGTCAGCCTGCCTGATTTCCCCAATCTTTCTGCCTGCCTTCCTGATTGCCCTAATTGCCTCTGCCTCTCTGACTGATTGCCCACCTCTGCATGCCTGGCTGATCACCCCTAACTGCTCTCCCCTGCCAGCCTGATCTTGCCCCCAACTTCCTTCCCCTGCCAGCCTGATCTCAACTCCGACTGCCTTCCCCTGCCAGCCTGTTCACTCATAACTGCCATCTCCTACTAGCCTGATTGCTCCTAACCCCCTGACAGCCTGATCTTGCCCCCAACTACCTTTCTTTGCCAACCTGATCACCCCTAATTGCCTCTGCCTCAGCCCCCACCACCATGGTGCGTCCAGAAAGAAGTAGGACACCCAGAAGATGGCTAGTTGACCTGGTCTAATTAGCATATTACCCTTTTATTACTATAGATAGATTATATAGGATAGAATTGCTTAAATGGGGGGAAAGCCTTTTTCAACAGGAGCAGATGTCCTTCACAGACAAAAAGACATAATCCCTATATCTGGACTAATAGCCAGCCATATGCACTATACTGCCAAACTGGGTATTAAAAAAAATTGAACTGCTTTCTTACACCTTATACCAAACAGCTGTTGTCCTTAAAACCCCTCCTCAGTCCCCACCTTAGGTTCTACCTTTGCAGTTCACACAGATTAGGTTCCAATGGTTGGTTTCTATGTCAGTCAGCATCTCTGGTCCTATCTCCAGGACTCTGTATGGGCCTGATCTGCAGCCACCGCAGTATCTGCTGATCAGGTCCTGCTTCTCTCTCTCTCTGGGCCTTACCAGCAGCTGTGGCAGCTTCAGATCAGGCCCTGTCTTTCTTTCTCTCTCTCTCTCTCTCTCTCTCTCTCTCTCTCTCTCTGGGGCCTGATCCATAGCTGCTGCAGCAGCAGTGAGGTTGTTAGGCTTCTGGCCTGGCCCCCGCACCCACCTGCCCCCACCCAACCTTCCCACAACAGCCCTGTCTGGCCGCCGGCCACCAATCTTGCTGTGATAGGAGCCTGCGGGCCATGAGGGAGGAACTGAGAGTTGCTCTATGCACTTCCTGGTGACCATTCATCTATCTGGTCATTTAGGTCATGACGGCCCTAGGCTATTATTAGTATTTATTTATTTATTTATTTATTTATTTATTTATTTATCTCAATTTCTCTAACGCCCACCTAGCCCTATCCCTGACATCTGTCAGGCTGCTCTCTATCTATATGTCTGTTACCATTTGGCTTATTAGTTCATTTTGTTCCTTAGACTCTATGTTTGAGTGAAATCATATGGTATTTGTCTTCCTCTGAATGGCTTATATCACCTTAGCACAATGTTCTCCTGGTCTTCATGCTAAACTGTGATAACTGAGAACCAACAATCAAATTATGTTTATTGTTTAATATCAATTTTGTATGTAATTTTACCACATAAAACCCTTCAAAAGTTTAAGTTTTATCCAGAATAATGCCTAGAAGTCAACAATTCTACCACCACTATAGTATCCATCTCTCTTCATTCTATTTGCATCCTCAACTCTACCCATTTTAAATGCTAGTTTCTTCAATTCCTAAAGCTGTCATTGGACTAAGCCTTTATTATTCTTTTCTGTAACAGAAAGTCTTTTCCGCTCACCTGTTTGGCAAAATTCTAATTTGTCCTATATCTCTTTTACAGTAGAATAAAACTTAAAACTTTAACACATGTATAAACAACCCACTTTATTCTATTTGACTTTTTAAAGCTTGATTTTTTTTTTAAAGCCTCTTCGACCCATGAGCCACAGTGTTCCGGATGTTGGCCATATCTCTTTTGGATATCCATTTTGTTTAACTTTTTATCTCCAGAATTGAGGATACTTTCAAATAGTTGTTGATGGAATAAATGAATGGTTCTCTAGGATTCATACAGATGAAAATGTCCCTTCTTATATCTTTATCATAGTTTTCAAGATATGTTGCTTAGCGTGAACTATTGATGAATAAAAAAGTGGCTACTTTGAGGTACTAAATATTTTTATTGTTATATTAAACATTTAGTGAGAATATCTTCTATAATCTAATCTAATAAAAGAGTAATATGCAAATTGACTCCCACTCCAAGACATCTAAGCCATGCCCACCAGCCAAGCCACACCCACCAACCAATCAGAGCAACAATATGCAAATTAACCCAGCCAAAATGGCGGTTAATTTGCATGCACAGGCGCAGAGCAAAGACTGAAGACAGCCTAGAAAGAAGCCAAGTGCTGCAGAAGGGAGCCAATGGCAGAGAAGGGAGGGAGCTGAGGCAGCAGGCAGGCTTCACTCCCTTCTCTGCTTTGCTCCAGCTCAGGAAGCCCTATTCTTGCAGGAATAGGCTGAGGAAGCCCTATTCTTGCATGAATCTTCCTGCAATGGGCCTCTAGTATGTTATAAAATGTATTATGTATTACTTTAAGTTTATACTTCCTTTAAAGAGTTGGGGAACATTAGCAGTTATTGTATACTACTTTTTTAGTTGTTAATGACATCCCAGAGTCTATAGAGGAGTATGGGACTACCTGGCTATTTGACAGTTCAAATTTTACTTTTATTTTTTAAAAATTATCATTGTGTTTTTTGAAATTATCATAGCTATCAGATAGCTACTTTTAGCCTACATCACTTGCTATAATATTCTAAACTACTGTTTGTTATTGGTTGTAAGGAAGCCAAAGAGCAAATTTTTCCAATTTTGAAAAAGTTACCATTATTCTTAATGATGGCAATAATAGAAGAAAATACATATTTTCTTCTCAAAATAATTATTGCATACACTGATAAGTACTAAGTTACATGCAGGATGAATAAGTCCTTAGAAGTTTGACTTACAACTAATGGCAAATTAACATAATTTTTTTCTCTCTTTCATTCTTGTGATTTTTCCTTACTTGGTGACTCTGGCCAGTTATTAAAGATTCAAACAGCAGAATAACTGTCCAAGCTGTCCAAGCATTCACCTGGCCAAGGGAGTCATAGATCATTCCCCACCCCAGGTCCCTGACTTTAAGCCCTAACCTTAAGCCCTGACCATAAACTGCAACAATGATGGATTATCTCAAAACTGTTTGCTTATCCATAGCCCCTGGTGCCAGCAATGCCCTGGGGAAGCTCCATACATTCCAAAGACCCCTTCCTCCTACCCAACCCCTCTCCTCCCTTACCTGCCCCAGGCCTTAAAAACCCAGCCCAGTTCGGTCCAGGTGCGGCTCCACCTGCCCCTCTCCCTTCCCAGGACTGGTGGACTCGTCCGTTTGCTCCTAATAAAGCCTGGCTGATTTTCCATTTGGCTCAATCTTTAATTCTTCGACGGCTTAATTAAACACCTACTATGCTTTTAAATAAATGTTTATTAAAATATAGTTGGTATATAATATTACATTCATTATATTATGTACATGATAGTAATTTGATATTATTATACCTTAGAATGTTATCATGCAAACTTATCACAATATTATTGATGATATATATTCCCCTTTCCCCTTTTCACCCATCATTTTTCTTTTATGAAAAAAGTAAGAACAGCAAAATCTTTGGGTGCTCTGCATGACAATCAAGAAGAATTTTGAAGTTAATATCTGTATATTTTATATCTTACATTCTCTCTCTGCATTTCAAATTTGGTACAAAATTGTTCTGCAAATTATAATGGAACAATAATTTTTTTCACTCAGTAAATATTAACTGAACCATTTTTTATATATAAAATAAAATATAATACTCAGGTGATGCAGTGGATAATATAGCTAATATTGAGACCAGATTTTTGGATTGGAACCTGGATTCTTTGTCTGCCAGAATTGAAGAATGAACCCATGGTATAGCAAAGGTAGAGATTTATTGAAGGACAAGTACAGACTCCCACATGGAGAGAGGAAAGAGTCCCACAAATGGACTCCCAAGTAGGGGGAAAAGGGTCCCTGTGAGTTCCTTTTCCATGTGGTTTATAAAGGCTGCAGTTCCTGTGTCCTGATATCCTCTCTGGTTGGTCAATATTCCTCTTTGAATTGGTTACTATAGTGATTCCTAAGGCCCTTCTCCCTCATAGTCCTTCCTTTCCTCTGGGTTTTCTTCTTTTCCATCTGAATGAAGGGCTTCCTTCTCCTTATTTAGTAAATATAGACCTTTCTTGGCTACTTCCTGTTCCCTTGTCTTATGTAAATGCAACTGTTGCTGCTCCCTTGTCTTATGGAGATGTAAGTGCACCTGGCTCCCTTGTGTTATGGAAATGTACCTTCTCCCAGTCTGCAGCCCTGTGCTTTTCCATGGACCCCAATTCTAAAAAATCCCTAAACCTGCCTATGTCCCCCCCAAATTCCTGCTTCAGTATGATATCTGTTACATGGAGTTGACATTTAACTGGGAATTCAAATATGCCAAGTGTGATACTAATAAAGGAAGGGCAATGTAATGGGAATAGAATCATAGTTGTTTAACAATTATTCACCTTATTAACTATCAATAAGAGGCTTTCTTACATAGCCTGGGAAGTTGTGGAGGATGCAGTGTGGAAAAGGAAAACATAGTTTCAAAGATAAATCAACCTTGAAGTCCATCACTGGTGGCTCTATCACTCAGAAAGAGGATACATTTTGAGAGCAGACTAAAGCCTGAAGGGAAATTTAGAGCTAATCTACAAAGACAATGATAGAAGACAGACCTTGGGAACTCACTCACTACATTTTTTCCCACATTCTAACTCTATGCCAGAGCTTGTTTGAAATAAAATGTCAGGGTGGTCTTTTCAGGGTGATATACCTGGTGCTCTCTCAGATTACCTGCTATCTGATTAACAAAATGCATCATAAAGATTCAACCTCATCTCTACTTAATTGACTGCAGTAGCAATGGGCAGTATGGACCCTTTTCTGTCTGGTGTCATTATCTCTGACTTAACAACCACAATGCCAGACTCTTCTTTCCCGTTCCACCAACAATAATGATAGGATTAGATTTTTTTTTTAAATTGTTACTATGTCCCTAAGAAATTTTACCTAAGTGTGAAATCTTTAATCATAGTAAAGTATCAAATTCACTTTCCAAACAGAGGCAGCAACTTAATTCTCTTTGATCTCTAGATCATAGCAAAGTTCAGAATATAGGGTAAATGCTCAACAAGTATGCTTTTATTTTTTTTAATGTAGATTATATATAACAATTATAGAGTGAAGTTACAGAGATTGAAGATAGAGTCTTAATTTTTACTGCTTCTCTGGACCTAGAGGACCCACCTTGAAGGGGCTGTGGCCAGCCTGCAAACAGCCATCAGCCCCTCACCCAGGCTGGCCAGGCACCCCAGGGAATGGGAGGACACCCATCTTGAAGGGGCTGTGGCCAGCCTGCAAACAGCTATCAGTCCCTCACCCAGGCTGGACAGGTACCCCAGCAGGAACCCCACCCTGGACACCCTTCAGGGCAAACCAGCTGGCCCCTACCCATGCACCAGGCCTTTATCCTATATAATCTTATATAATAAAAGGGTAATGTGCAAATTGACCCTAACAGCAGAACAACTAGGAATGACTGGTCACTATGACACACACTGACCACCAGGGGGCAGATGCTCAATGCAGAAGCTGCCCCTGGTGGTCAGGGCATTCCCACAGGGGGAGCTCTGCTCAGTCACAAGCCCGAAGGCTGCCAATGGAGTGGTGGTTGTGGGAGCCTCTCCTGCCTCCTCAGCAGAGCTAAGGATGTCCGACTGCAGCTTAGGCCTGCTCCCCACTGGCAAGTGGACATCCCCTGAGGGCTCCCAGGCTGCCAAATGGATGTCTCACTGCCATCTTAGACTTGATCGCCTGGGGAGTGGGCCTAAGCCAGCAGGTGGACATCCCTTAAGGAGTCCCAGACTGCGAGAGGGCACAGGCCAGGCAGAGGGACCCCCTCCCCGCAAGTGCACAAATTTTTTGTGCACTGCGCCTCTAGTACTTTAATATTAGGAGGTTGTCAACACTATTTTTCCTGTTGCAGACAAAATATTTCTTATTTCTAGCCAAGGAGAGGAGTGAGTAGAAGTTTATTTGCACAGTTTGTAAACATAGATTCTAAACTAATTACTTAGAAGAGCTGTTCACTAGTAGATATATTTTAAAATAGCTATTAAAAAGTGACATTGAAGGGAAAGTAAAGTTGGAGGCAATGCTGTATTTTGCATTGAATCAATATGTATTCTTTCTATAAAGCCATTAAGATTTACACCAAAGGCTCATTGAGACTCATACTACCTGATATTCAAAAGATGATGCTTGTT
Organism: Murina feae; assembly: GCA_004026665.1. Classification (NCBI taxonomy): domain Eukaryota; kingdom Metazoa; phylum Chordata; class Mammalia; order Chiroptera; family Vespertilionidae; genus Murina; species Murina feae. The sequence goes on from PVJC01021650.1 coordinate 27,455, forward strand.
ACTTCTCAATTATCTTGTAACTCTATATATATTCATATCACGGTGGTGCATAAAAAGAAATAGTATTGAATAACAAAGTTGAGTTCAACAATTTTGTAAATTTAGGCTGCCCTTTAATTATTCCTCAAATTCTTAAAAATTTAAGCTGCACAGTTTGTCTTCAAGGTTGACAAATAAATGATTTAGAATTAATTGACCTTAATTTCAATAAACTTGAGTTTATTAACTGAGATTATATCTCTGTCATTGGTTTTGTGTTTTTAAGAAGGAGAAACGCTGTCTTTTAGATTCTCATTATATCACAGCTTTCTCCCTATTCTATTCTCTTCCAAAGCTCTTCCTAAATCTGAATTCAGTTTATTTGAGGCAGAGAGAATCAATTTACCTATAGAATCACATCTTCTATAATAAAAGCGAAACATGTAAATGTGACCATCACCACCAGCCAATCAGAGTGGCTGTATGCAAATTAACCCAGCCAAGATGGAGGCCAACAGCCAATCAGAGCGGCTGTATTCAAATTAACCCAGCCAAGATGGAGGCCAACAGCCACGGAACCAGAGCAAACCAAAGGGTTCTGTTGCAACTGCCTGCCT
>PVJC01021651.1:0-28020 GCA_004026665.1 Murina feae
AGACCCCTGCCCCTGTGTAAGAGAAAATGGAGCCAGCGAGAGAGTGGGCCCAGGAGGCGTGTGTGAGAAAAAGGGAGCAGGTCTCCTTCCCTCCCTAAAGCTTCCCCTCTGCCGGCTGGTTCCGCCCCTCTGTCGTGGGCCTGAGTGGGTCCCGGAGGCTTAGCAGCCACCGTGCGTGTGCCCCGGAACCCACCCAGCCTGATCGCAGCCCCTCTGCCTCCAGCTGCCCAGCCAGCCCACCACTGCTGCGGCTCCGATGGGCCTGGGTGGGTCGTAGGAAACACATGCACAGAGGCTTAGCAGCTTCTGTGCGTGTGTGCCCCAGGACCCACCCAGGCCCATCGCAGCCCCTGGGGCAGTGGGCTGGTCCCACCACCACTGTGGCTGCGATGGACCTGAGTGGGTCGCTCTGAGGCTTAGCAGCCTGCGTGCGCGTGTGCCCCGGGACCCACCCAGGCCAATCACAGTCTCTGGGCCAGCTGGCTGCCCCCCCCTCCCCCCCCTGCAATGGGTCTGGGTGGGTCTCACAGAGGCTTAGCAGCCTCCCTGCACGTGGACCCACCCAGGCCAATCACAGTCTCTGGCCAATCACACGCCCCTGGACCCACCTGGGGCGGCCGGCTGGTCCCACCCGCGCATTGGCTGCGATGGGACTGGGTGGGTTTAAAGCAGGCTTAGCAGCCTCCGTGCGTGTGTGCCCCGGGACCCACCCAGGCCCATCGCAGCCCCTCTGCCGGCTGATCCCGCTTCCCCTGCGATGGGCCTGAGTGGGGTTGCTCTGAGGCTTAGCAGCCTGCGTGCCTGTGCCCCGGGACCCACCCAGGCCAATCACAGTCTCTGGACCAGCCGGCCGCCCCCGGGGCTGCAGATGGGCCTGGGTGGGTCACTCCGAGGCTTAGCAGCCTCCCTGCATGTGTTCCCTGGGACCCATCCAGGCCCATCGAAGCCCCCGGGCTGACTGACTGCTCCCGACCTCGGCTGCCACCTCTATTTGCGGCAGAGGCCGCAGTCTGTGGCTTCTTGCCGGCTCCCACCTCCGCCATCTTGATTGGACTATTTTGCATACAGTCCCTCTGATTGGCTAGTGGGCGTGGCTTACCCCGTCCCGAAGAAACGGTTAATTTTACTATTTCCCTTTTATTAGTTTAGATTAAATTATATAAATAGAATTCATTTCTTTAAAGAGGAAGATGGTAAATATACAAAACTCATTATTTACTCTGTAATTGTTTGGTATTGAGTACCTCTTCCAAATTTCCTGTTCAGTGACATTATGTATGTAATTTGGAATCACCCTTGGTTGGAATATCTATATCATGGAAATTTGTACCATATATTATAAGTCATACACAACCACACCCTGCCCGGAGCTGGTTCTTAAACATTTACTAGTAAAGGCACACTGCTTGCCAGATGTCACATTTTGGAAGAAAGAGCTTTAACCCTGGAGTTCTGGGAACTTCAAACCACATGATTTAGAAGGTATTATCTTATCCCTGGTATGATCAGGGGCCTTGATGTTATAACACGACCTGACAGAACCTGGCTACAGGTGTGCCCTAGAAGGTCAGCACTCAATGATGGCTGGGGTACCAGCTACTTCCCTGCTCTAACATTTGCAGTTGACTAGATTCAATGGTACTAAGCACTATTCAATAACCAAGAAGTAAAAGAATTAATAAGGAGCCCCCACAAATATGCTACTTTGGCATGTCAACTATTTTGAGCTGAAGGCAATCAAGTCCCATCAGAGTCAAGGAAAACTTTTCCCTTTTCCTTAGCCATCTAAAAGAATTTAGACAAAGGGCTGCTCCAGAAAGAGAACTATTGCCAGAAGTAACTGCAAAAAATCTGGGCTAGATGTGATAAGCTGGGTTGGGAGACAGTTTGGCAGGGCCTGGAGATGGAATTCTTTCCTGTGTTCTATCGTTTCTGAGTGGCACGACAAACATTTATTTACTAAATATTTGCCCTTTCCATCTTCCTGTAAGTTGACTTCCTCCCTTACAAAGTCCCAGAACCCTACCCCCTTCTCCTTAGTTCAGGATGGAATATAAGTCTCAAGTACCTGACTGCCTATGGATCTCACATTCTTAGGAAGTCCCTGAATGAATGTAGTAAAAGTTTTCTCCTGTTAACTTGTCTTATGTTAATTTGAGTACTAGAGGCCCAGTGCACAAAAATTTGTGCACTCAGGGGGGTCCCTCAGTCTGGGCTGTGCCCTCTCACAGTCTGAGACCCCTTGAGGAATTTCCACCTGCTGGCGTGCCTGGCCAGCCTGGGTGAGGGGCTGATGGCCATTTCAGGCTGCCCACAGCCCCTTCAGAGTTTGGATCCCTACTAAGATGCCTGGCTGGAAGCAGGTGTCTAGGATTTATTTAACTTCTATAATTGAAACTTTGTTGCCTTGGTCCCCCCCCTGCTCAAAGCCTGGGTTGCCCCTGGCAACCTAAGGTCCCAACCTGGCTGGTATCTGGGGTTTGTTTACCTTATATAATTGAAACTTTGTAGCCTTGAGTAGAGCTCAGGTCCCACAGGGTCCTGGCTTCCTCCATTGCCTGGGGCAACTCCAGCTCTGTGGCTGCCACCATCTTAGGTGAGTTAATTTGCATATTTGCTCCTGATTGGTTGATGGGTGTGGCTTGTGGGTGTGGCTTCTGGGTGTAACTGAGTGTGGGTCAATTTGCATATTACTTTTTTATTAGATTAGATTAGATTAGACACATCCAAGAACCTAGAAGGATAGAAGGACAGTCTTTCTCCCCAGCAGGAGCTCTACATGAACAGAATTCCTTTTGTGGTGCTGGCTTTCACGAATCACTTTTCAATATATTAATCTCTTCAATTCAACCATCATAAAAATTATTTTCACCTAAGCAGGTAATATATACTATGTATCATAATAGGTGAGTCTTTTTTTTTTCAAAATTATGCATAACATAATGTGAAGTCATACATGTTAATGAAGTTTATATAAATTTTAAAGGTGATTTTTGGCAATGCTACTTTTATATTGGGTTTTTTCTTGTGTAGAACCTCATTACAGAAAGAAACATATACTAATACATAATGCTTTTTTATCATCTTGTCTCTCTTCTTTTTAACCTCTCTTTTAATCCTGCATCATAGATATTTGCCTGTCTGGAATGGCAACTTTCTGGCTTCTCATTCTATGACTCTATGATTTGTTGAGGATTAATATACAATCAATCTGTGCAATGAAGATAGAAAAAAATGTACTTTATTTATTTAAAATCACTGGCCTAAACCAATTGACATGCATGAGCATTTTGATTCCTTTGAACAGATGTAGGCATGCTGAAGTCTATAGTCATCGCCCTGCACTAAGGATAAAAACATCTCATAACCCCCATTTCTCTCTTATGTTATGGAAGTCATAAAATATGATGCAAATATAAAATATAATTATCATACTTATTTTTGTTTATGAAGATGTAAAGTATTATAAAGTAACTTTTAATATTTAAATAAAGCATCTTTTCTAAAACTGAAAACATTGTCTTAAAGATTTCTTTTATTCAAGAAAAAGACTTTTAGGAAATCAAAATCTCATTCTATTTACAGTTCAGCTATTCTTTAAACTGCATTAGCATTAGATATCCTCCTATTAATTCAAGGAAATAACAAATTTTATACAATAAGAATGTTAATTTTTTCATAGTGTTGCTAATATGCATTTGCAGGAAAGTAATATTGGTATTTTTCTAATTACAAAAAGGAAAACTTGCAAGAATAGCAATACTAATTTTCAAAAGAAATTGAATACTAGTTCATTTATTAGCTTCATTGAATGAAAAATTTTAAATGGATAATATAATTAACTGTTTATGACACCTGTGTGAAATTACCGTGTGGAAAGCAACATGCAGAATGAAGGGAGAGGAATGGAAGGCAATGCTAAGAAGGAAGGAAGAAGGAAGGAAGGAAGGAAGGAAGGAAGGAAGGAAGGAAGGAAGGAAGGAAGGGAGGAAGGGAGGGAGGAAAGGAGGGAGGAAGGGAAGAAGGGAGGAAGGGAGGAAGGGAGGAAGGGAGGAAGAGGGGGAGGGAAGGAGAGAGGGAGGGAGGGAATTTCAGGTTAGAAAATATAAGAACAAATTTAAGTAAAACATATCAGTTATATTTCTAATGAATAGGCATTCGTATCCAACCTGATTGTCTCCAAGGGATGCCTGATTTAAATGGTTGAGAGGAAGCTGAGTCCTGCAGCGGCCTGTGTGGTGGGCATGTGCAGAAGCCGTGAGGTGGCAGCTCTCCCAGGAGCAGGGTATCAGCCTTCAAGGGAGCACCTGGCTGAATTCTCTCATTTGTTATCCACAGCATTTTATATCAGCTTAGCATTTTTGTATCTGAAACCTTCATTTCACTCAAGTGAAGAAATATGGCCTCAATTTGGTTGTAACTACTGATCCTAAGCTCATGAAATACCTAAATAATGTGGGAGAACAAAACAACAAAAAGACTGGGTATACAAGCGTTCTGGTAGTCATTTCAAATAGTGAAAGTGATGAGGTCCTTAAAAAATGACAACTTCATATTGAGTGTGACAACCTGTGCACCCAGAGGAAAGTCTCAGAAAGCTACCCAACATGAAATCTGATCAGTGACCAGACAGATCATAGCTACAGTGACATTTCTGCCACTGTTGGGAGTTTCTTGTTCATTTGATCTGCTGATCCATATAGACAAAGATATGGTTGCACTTGAAAAGTGGAAAGAGTTAGGATCCTAGCTTATTACCAATTCTGAGTAAGTCCATTTGTGTTCCTTTACTACTCGAATCCACAAAGTAAAAAGTATGGTGGTCTATAAAATCCCGTCCATGACTGGAGATGAGACAAGAAAAATAATGTAATTCTCAAATGCCTGTTACCTGAAACCATGTCAACTATAGTTCATGTTTTATTTCATTGACTAATTTTTAGATGGGGAAAACCTCTCATTATGCTTATTGAACTGTACATAATTGTTCCATTATTTTGATACCTATTTGGATTTCTATAGGGTTGACATAATATTTTGCACAATGTTGAAAAAGGAACCAGCAGACTATACCAACACTGCAATGTGAATTCCTTTGAAAGTGGCAATTGTAGATAGAAAAATGTTTGTTATAAAGTTAAATGCTTTCCTAAATCAGACTTTTTAGTCAAGTAGCTTAACTCATAATATAGGTAAATATGAAACCCAGAAAAAAAGTCTGAATATTCAGAATCTTTGGTCCTAATGTAATTGATAATCCACAATAACAAAATATTATTATAAAAATTTTTTTGCCATTTATGTCATTTGTATAGTTTTCATATTGAAAAAATCTCTAATTTTTTGATTTTAATGTTTATTGAACCTACAAAGCTAACATTATCTCTGCTGTTTAAATTCTGGTGCTACAGAACTCTTCAAATTTGTGTGTGTGTGTTTTATAAATTAAGCTTTAAATGCCAATGACAAAAAGATAAATGTGTATATTTTAAAAAATAAATAAATGGTGGAGTAAGATTAGGAATACTGATGAATAGAAATCAGGATACCTCCCTATACCTACATATTACTGAATTATCCTTCTTTATCATTAATCAACTCTGTGACCTTGGGCATATTTTCTATATTTCTTTACTTCTGGATAGTATAAATCAAGATTTAAGTAAAATTATATCTGAAAAACATTAAAAATACAAAATACCATGCAACTAGCAGGTGTTATGTGAATATTAATTATCCTATCTAATAAAGAGTAATATGCAAATTAAACATCACTCCATCACAAAGATGGCCGCCCCCATAGCCACAAGATGGTGGTGCCCAGTCCGGCTCAGCCCCACAACTGAAGTGATCAGGCCTGTTAGGCAGGTAGGTGGCAGGGGAGGTGATGGGCCCAAGAGGCAGAACAGGCAATCAGAGGGGGATGGGGTCCCCTGCCCAGGCCAGAGGCCTTCACCAGAGGTCTCAGGCATGGGCAAGTTCATAGCCAGTGATCAGAGGGGGCAAGGGCAGAGCCAGTGATCAGAGGGGTATGAGGGTGCCCTACCAAGGCATAAAGCCTGAGCTTGAGGCCTCAGGCCTGGGCAGGGGCAAGGCGAGAGACTGCAGGAGCCTGGGCTCCACAAAGCCAGTGATCAGAGGGGCAGGGGAAGAGCCTACTATTGTAGGGGTCTGGGCAACAGTGGAGCCGGCAAAGCAGGGGTCTGGGGGTCCTCTGCCCAGGCCTGTAGCCTTGGCCAGAGGCTATAGTGGGGCAAGGGTGGAGCTGGCAATCACAGGGGCCTGGTGGTCTCCTGCCCAGGCCTGTACCCTTGACCAGAGGCTATAGAGGGGCAAGAGCAGAGCCAGAGATTGGAGGGACCTAGGGATCCCCTGCCCAGGCCTGCAGCCTTGGCCAGAGGCTGCCAGTGGGGCAAGGTCAGAGCCTGCAATGGCAGGGGCCAGGATCAGAGCCAATGATCGCAAGGCCTGGGCTCTGTGAAGCTGGCAATCAGAGGGGTTTGGGGGTCTTCTGCCCATGTCTGCAGCCTCCGCTGCTCAGGCCTGTAACCTCTGACAGAGGCTGCAGGCCTGGGCAGGATTGGAGCTGGTGATTCAGGGGTCTTGGGGGTCCCTGCCCAGGCCTGCATCCTCAGCCAGAGGTTACAGGCCTGAGCAGGGGTGGAGCCGGTGATTGGAGTGAACTACAGAGGAAACAACTTTTCTGACCGCTCATTGGCTAAGCTCCCTGTAAGCCACTGATAATATTCTTACTAACTTGGGTAATAAGAATTCCTAAAGGTGATCTAGGGTTTTTCCACCACACTCCTGGAGAGAAAAAAAAAAAATGGAGGTCCACTGCTGGAGGGCTAAGAAATCTGATATCCTGCCCTAGCTGGTTTGGCTCAGTGCATAATGCCTCAGCCTGCTAACTGCAGGGTGTGGGTTCAATTCTGACCAAGGATATGTACTTAAGTTGCAGGCTCCTCCCTTGCTGGGGCCCAGGTCAGGGCTCATGCAGGAGGCAACCAATCAAAGTGTTCCTCTCTGATTTTCCCTTCTATTCCACATTCTATAAAAATCAATGAAAACATATCCTCAGATGAGGATATAAAAGAAAGGAAGAAATGTCATATCCTATGAAAAACACATCTTGAAAATGCCTAAAGAAAGTTGTCATTTCTTCATGGTGAAGGGACTGGAGTCCATGTTGATGAAAACATCTTGGTGGCTGCAGTGACTAGCAGTGGTTGCAGCAATGGGTTGATGAGGCTGGTGGCTTCCCCTGATTAGCCTGGTCACCTCCCACAAAGGGAGACCGGACTGCGGCTTAGGCCCGCTCCCCAAGGAGAGCAGGGAGCGGGCCTAAGCCATCCATAGGACACCTCCTGAAAGCTTTCAACATGTGAGAGGGGAAGGCTGGGCTGAGGACCCCCCCCCTCCCACCAGTGCATGAATTTCATGCACCGGGCCCCTAGTCATTAATAAAATAAAATAGATACTACTGGATTAATAAGTGAGCAAAGATCAGTAACAGGATCATACCATCAAGGTGACAGTCTGCACTGATCTCTTCAAGTTGTATGATCTTGGGTAAGTTTTATCATTTTATATTGTCATTTCTGAAGTGTTATATTACTAATGAAGTTACAGAAACAAAAAATATGCTGTGAATGAGCTCTTAAATCCATGTACTGCTAAACAAATATAGGATGGGAAATTGTTCTTGTTGTTTTCTGAACACTATATACTTCAGAAACCAATTGTCATTTTTTTCTATGAAAACTAGAGGCCTGGGGTACAAAATCCATGCACAGGGGTTGGGGGAGAATACCCTCAGTCCAGCCTGTACCCTCTCCTATCCAGGACCCCTCAGGGGATGTCCGACTGCCGGTTTTGGTACAATGCTCAGAATCGGACATCCCTCTCACAATCTGAGACCACTGGCTCCTAACTGCTCACCTGCTTGCCTGCCTGATCACCCCTAACCACTTCTGTCTACTGGATTGGTCGTCCCTTACTATTCACACTGCTGGCATGGCTTCCCCTAACATCCCCCCATGTTGGCCTGGTCACCCCCAACTGCCCCCTCTGCTGGCCTAGTTGCCCCAAATTGTCTCCCCACCCCTCTGCCATCCTGATCAACTCTCACTGGCCCCCTCTGCCAACCTGGTCATCCTCACGATCCTCCCCTGCTGACCTGGTCATTTTATGCAACCTGCTGTTTAGTTGTTTGGTTGTCCCTCACTGCCCTCCTGCTGACTTGGTCACCCCATGCAGCCTGCTGTTTAGTTGTTATGTGAGGGAATACTGATCAATTTCCATATTACCCTTTTATTAGTATAGATGTAACTTGAGTAGAATTAAGTAAACTAAATAGAAAATGGTCATACATGATCAGCTAGCAAACTATTGCTTTCCTTGTTTATAGCAAAGGAAATTGGAATTCCAGAAATTTACATGAGATGAGTTTTTTGTTTGTGTAACACAATATGATCATGTTTCAAAAAGAACAATAAAACCCAGAATAGAGAAGTTATCTAACTAAATACTCAGTAAAACAAGGGCTAGAACTCAGGACTCCTATTTTTGAGTAGAGATACCCTTTCTATTGCATTGATGCCTCTATTATTTAGTATAAAGATTAGCTGTCAAACAACAGAAAGTCTTTTGTCATATTTGGATTAGAACAGCCACAATTGGGGCTTGGAAGGAATCAGCCAACATAAGGTGTTATGATCTGTGCAAAGAAAGAGGTCATTATTGGCTATTTCTGTTAGGTGGCTTGAAAAGAGAAGGAGAAGAGCATCCCACTATGCATGAATCCTTGGAGTTTCTCAGGATAACACTCTTAACAACGACAAGTTGCCATCTATTAGTGGACTCTTCCATAAGAGAGCAACAGCTACCCAAGATTGTTCTGCTACATTCAAATTGATTCTCTAGCTCTACCCCTTGGATTGCTATATGTACCAGCAGATATCCATGGTCACTGGTAAATTTTCATAGGGAACTACGTAAGTGTCATGGAATTACTTATAAGTATTTCTAAATTATAAGTGGCTATTTGAAAGAAGCTTTCAATTACTCTACTAACAAAAAAAGGCATTTAAGTTATCTAATCTAATAAAAGAGAAACATGCAAATTGGTGTCACTCTACTATACCTAAGCCATGCCTACCAGCCAATCAGAGTGGCTATATGCAAATTAACCCAGCCAAGGTGGTGGCCAGCAGTCACGGAGCTGGAGCAAGCAATAGGTTTGGTTGCCCCGGCGATGGAGGAAAGCCAAGCTTCCCACCTGGCTAGGCCAGCTGTGGCCTCCGATCTAAGGCAACAAAGTTTCAATTATAGAAGGTAAATAAACCCCAGATACCTGCTTCTAGCCAGCCTCACTGTGAGCTTGGATTGCTGGGAGCTGTGGCCAGCCTGCAAATAGCCATCAGCCCCTCACCCACCCAGGCTGGCCAGGCACCCCAGCAGGGATCCCTCTCCCTGAAGGGACTGTGGCCAGCCTGCAAAAAGCCATCAGCCACTCACCCAGACTGGCCAGGCACCCCAGCAGGACCCCTCTCCCTGAAGAGGATGTGGCCAGCCTGAAAATGGCCCTCAGCCCCTCACCCAGGCTGGCCAGGCACCCCAGCGGGAACTCCAACCTGATCTGGGACACCCTTCAGGGCAAACCAGCCAGCCCGCACCCATGCACCAGACCTCTATCCTATATAATAAAAGGGTAACATGCAAATTGACCCTAACAGCAGAAAAACTGGGAATGACTGGTCACTATGACACACACTGACCACCAGGGGGCAGATGCTCAATGCAGGAGCTGTCACCCCTGGTGGTCAGTGTGCTCCCACAGGGGGAGCTCTACTCAGCCACAAGCCAGGCTGCCAGCTGCCAGCACAGTGGTGGTGGCGGGAGACTCTCACACCTCCTCAGTAGTGCTAAGGATGTCCAACTGAAAGCTTAGTCCTGCTCCCTGCTGACAAGTGGACATCCACTAATGGCTCCCAGGCTGCCAGGGGGATATCTGACTGCCAGCATAGGCCTGATTCTCCAGGGAACAGTCTTAAGCCAGCAGGTGGACATACCCTGAGATGTCCCAGATTGCCAGAGGGCACAGGCCGGGCTTGGCTGAGGCCCCCCCCACGCCGAGTGCACAAATTTTTGTGCGCCAGGCCTCTAGTACTTTAATAACTTTGCCTGCAAGTATATTCAGCAATGCAGCTTTTTTCTTATTCTCTACCAAACTATTTGTAGGAGTTGGTATGAGGCTGCTCCAGGCAAAAAATAAATAAAACTGACCAGTTTATGCATTCACCTTAAATTGCATCTCTTGCAGATTTCCTGATGCAGATGGGGAAAATAGCAGTCAATTATGATAACCTCTCCAGTTCATGCATACTAAATGTGAGAAAAGTTATGGAATAAAACATTTTCACCTTAGCATATTGGCAGCTTTTAAGGTATAAAAATCTTTTAATAAGTAATATTTTTACTTGTTTTCATGTAGTTTTTATGAAATGCAACTAAATACATAATATATTTACTATTTTTCTGTTTTAAAAAGATACAAAAATCCCAAGTTATTTACAGAGGTAGAAAATAAAGTGTTTTTTTTTTTGTTAAGAATACTTTTCATATTTAAAATATTAGTTGTTAGCAAGAATAGCAGCATTTTAAAATCTATAATCTTGAACATATTGATAATATTGAATTTTAACTGAGCTCTGTGCTCTTAAAATTAAAAAAAGAAAGTTAAGAAATCTTCTCACCATGTTTTATTCTGGGAAGCATGTTATTGAGAAGAACCACCCTTACTATGTGACTTAGACAAAACTAAATGTTGCCCTACTTACGCACCTATCATCAGGGAAGATGTAAACTTCGTATCCTCCCTTTTGCCTCATAAGTGATTGTAGGAACTACTTGTCCCTCATTATCAATTGGAACAAAATGCTCTTTAACTTAACTTTGGTTAAAATCCTAACCTTCTAACAGATTACTGAATTTTTGCCTACTCATCACCTGAGCAGCCCACTACCCCTCTTTCAATAGCTCCCAACCCACCCCACTCCAAATTAATGTAAATCATTTGCTACCTACTATCTCATCAGACCACCCCAGCATCTTGCTTTCCTCACATGGTTCTTCCTGGTTTTAATTACTCCTTTTCACAAAAGAAAATGTTTTGCCTAACCCTTGAGATGTGTGTAGGTCTTATGGTCAGAGCATTCTCCAATTGGCAATAGTTCCAGGCCCCCACCATTGCAACGGTCTCTTTCCCATCCCCTGTGACAATGCTTTTTAAAAATGTCTCTTCTTCCTAAGTCTGATGCTTGAATGTTTGACAGTAAAACGCAATGCATGTGGTTTGCTTCAGGTAGCTCTTGGACAGAGAAGCTTTGACAATGTCCTTCACCCGAAAGACTAGAACAACTTCTAGTTAAGATGGTTTTCACATGTTGACCAACCATGTTCATCTTCCCATTATCACAATTGCAACTCTTTGTGTTACTATTTTGTCTTTCTTTATGAAGGAACCATCAATGTTTCACTTACGATGCAGTGAATTTTTAACTTTTAACAAACACCCATAAAGAACAGAAAAAGGGCCCTGGCCGGGTGGCTCAGTGGGTAGAATGTCGGCCTAAAGACTCAAGGGTCTGAGGTTCGATTCCGGTCAAGGGCATGTACCTTGGTTGCACACACATACCCAGTAGAGGGTGTGCAGGAGGCAGCTGATCCATGTTTCTCTGTCATCAATGTTTCTAGCTCTCTATCCTTCTCCCTTCCTGTCTGTAAAAAATTAATAAAATATATTTAAAAAATAATTTAAAAAGAACAGAAAAAGGTCATTTTTATGGTTTGAATTTACAGCAGGTGATGAAGCACATGTGATTTTAATACTTCATGTGATTTCACTGAATAAAAAAGAAAAAAATACAAAAAAAGAAAACAAAAACACATGCATTCAGAGCAATATGGAAGAGCCCATGTGGTAAGGTGCTTCATCTCTTGGCTAAATTGAAAATTGTGTGAAATGTTTTCCTTACATTAAGATACAATTCTAGATGAGCCATTTTGAAAGAAAAAATAAAGTTCTATTTGTGACTCCATTTTACTAGAAACCAGTGTTAGAGCCTGCAATTTAATCTCTACATTGTGTTAATTAATAAATCAAAGAAGATTGTGCATAATGATAAACCATTTTTAAATAAGTGCGTTTCAATAAGAAAAATGCAGTATGGTTCTGCTTTTCCAGTCTTTATGTGATTTGTTTGTGCTTGCCTCCATAATTTGTCATGGTCACATTGAGCTTTAAAACTACTCTCTAAGGTAGCTGCTCTGTCACAATATTGATGTTCTTAGAGAATTTAATGAGAAGGTGCTAAATTTTAATATCAAAATCACTGGTGGAACTAATAATGATCAGACCAAAGACCAGACCTCATGGGTTATGAATGTAATTTAATATATGTGCTTTAAGCGCTTACTAGTACCTCACACAGTTCCTCTGTGAATTAGCTGTAAGAGAGTGATTCAACCAAAAAGAAATAGCCCGTCATAGCCCATGCATTTAAATCTTTATACCCCTACATGTAGAATATTGGGGAGGCTTTCTGAGAGATGAGAGAAAATTCAGAAGTGTTATTTTTCTGCCTGAATTTGGTTTGGGAAAGAGTTTTCTACTATGCTGCCTTATGGGTCGAGCTAACTTTGCCTTTTAAAAGAATTAAATCTGTACTGTTGAAAGAATTACATATGTCCACCTCTTTCCCCCATTGACTCCTTCTGGCGCTTGGCCTTTTGAACTCTGATTTCTGCCATCTGCCTTGCTCCATGATGTTCTGCTTCTTTTCTGCTTGGATTGACTTCCCATCTCGGATCCTATTCCTGCTGCTCAGGGCTTGACCCCATATCCTGCCCATACAAACACATGCACCTCTCTTCCTGCCTCAGGACTCTGGAATACAGTCCCCTTTCCAGCTTTCTTATCTAGGCTGCTGTTCACTTTCTTTCTTTGGACCTGGTTGTGAAACTGACCCCATTCCCTCTGAACCACTTTAACAACGAATTAGAAAGTGATTTGCTCGGAGACAGATCTTTTCCAGTGATGCTACTTAGCCGAGATATCTCAGCTACTGTTCTAAACAGCTCCACACTCACTTGAATTCTGGTTGGTCATTGCTTTTATTGTTACTCTCCTTTCTCACGTTATTTACTGTGGTATCTAATTGATTTCTAAGTTTTACAATTTAATATTACTAGCTTATAAACATTGTGTAATTATAACAGTGCATTTTTTCTGAAGTCCAAGTGTTGATAATCTTGGGGAATTTCTAACAATTAAATACATATCAAACATGAAAATCTCAAGAATAATACAATAATTTCTGCTCATTTAAGAAAAATTATGTGTGATTTCTATTTTTTTAGCAATTTTTCCGTTTGAATATGATTATGCAAAACAGTCATTAACTACAGTCATACTTTTGTTTTGTTTTTTTCTCTAATCATTAAACAATTAATTATATTTAAAACCTGAGACCCTATATTTTGACCTGTTTCTAATTGACCTAAGACGGTTGAAACTAGATGTCTTTTATATCCTTACTTAGTTATACAATTTATAAATGAATAATCTTAAGGAAATTCTTCTTAGAATGAGCAGCATCAAATAGTGTGCATGGGAGATGTGTGTGTGTGTATATATATATACATATTTTTATTATTATGTGTTGAAACTTTCAGTTTGCTTCATCAATGGCTTTGGCACATTCTTTGTTCAAAGGATTCGCATAGGAATTTGGGATCTGACTTTATACTATACCAACTTTTATGGTGGCCTTTCATTCAGTTTATTTCAAAATGTTGGTCCCTCTCCACCTGCCTTTGTACTGACACAGCTTACCTTAGGCCAGAAAACATGCTGAGCAGCTTCCAACAAAGTGAGACACGGGATGCTTCCCAATCGCTCTGCGGGAAGTGCTGTCTGAAGTTTAGCTGCATCCTCCCCTGGAGTCAGCTCTAAGCCATCGCTTTGCTAATGAGCTCCCTTTGCACCAGCATGCAAAATGTTCCACTGCTATTTCGCAGTGTTGGCTGCTTTTTGTTAAACTTTTAAGTCCCTGGGAATTTTATTTGTGTAAATGTTTTGCAGTATTCTGTAATGCTGAGGACTTTCCAAAACCAGTGAAAAATATAATGCAGCAATCTCTTATTTATATGTTGTTGTTGTTTTTTCCTTTTTGGTGACAACATCAGATCGAAATAATTGCTGTATATCTACTATAACATTCTTCCAAGACATTACATATGACAAAGATTTGACATTTTATTTGTTTTTGCAATTAATGATTTCTCATTGTTTAGCAAATCTTAAAATCTCTTCAGGCTGTACTCACCAAGTACAGAGTATCCTTCTGATTTTTTTAAAAAATATTAATTAATTTGATAATACACAAGTGATTATTCTTATATGATTGTCTCCTTTGGTGCTTTTTATTTTATAAAGTTATGTTGTCATTCTGTCTCCAGTTTTTGTGTCACTATTATTTATATTTTCATTGACTTAATCAACAGAATCTTATTTGAGTGTGTATTTCATGGTAGATTATTTATTTGGCTCTGTACATATCGCATAAAATAAAGATCTTACAGGAGTGGGTCAGAGAGATTGAAATATATATAATTGATTAAATATAGATTAAGTTAAATAATGATAAGGGGAGAGATAAAATAAAAGGGGGTCTTTAGTTTTGAATAATGGGCAAATATTTTTTGGGGGGGAGAGGGGAACTGGTATTTGATTAAATGTCAGAAGACAAAGGATAAGACATGCAAGTATCTGAAGTGAAAACATGTCAAGCAAAGAAAACAGAAAAGATGAGTGTACCAAGGCAGGAGCATGCCTGATGTGTCCTGGGAACATCACAGACTCCAGTATGGATAAGGCAAAGTAGCTGAATAGAATGGAGCAAAGAATGCTGGCAGCTGGGAGATCATTTAATCTAATAAAAGAGTAATATGCAAACTGACCTTCACTCTGTTACACCTAAGCCACACCCAGCAGCCAATCAGAGCAGCTGTATGCAAATTAACTCAGCCAAGATGGCGGCCGGCAGCCACGGAGCTAGAGCAAACAAGAGGCTTCCATTGCACCAGCAATGGAGTTGAAACTGCCTTCATAGGCCAGCTGAGCCTCTACTCAAGGCAACAATGTTTCAATTATAGAAGCCACAGAGCTGAAGCAAACAGGAGGCTTTGTTGCCTGCCTAGGCTTCCACTTAAGGCAACAAAGTTTCAATTATAGAAGATAAATAAACCCCAGAAATCTGATTCCAGCCAGCCTCGCTGGGACGTTGGGTCAATGGGAGCTGTGGGCAGCCTGAAAACAGCCCTCAGCCCCTCACCCAGGCTGGCCACACCCCCATGGGGTGAGGGTTCCCACTGGGGATCTTGGCCAGCCTGCAAACAGACATCATCCTCTCACCTAGGCTGGGCAGGCATGCCAGCAGGTGGACATCCCCCAAGGGGTCCCAGACCGCAAGCAGGCACAGGCCCGGCTGAGGGACCCCCCAATTGCACAAACTTTTGTGCACTGGGCCCCTAGTTTTACAATAATCCAGGTGAGCATGATGGTGATAAGTATCAGGGTGGTAGCAGAGGAGCTAGTGAAAAACAGTAAATGGTAAATGAATTGAGATGACACAGAGAAATACAGTTTTAAAGTGGGTAGTAAATTTGAACTTGGGTTGAAAAAAAGAGATGTTGATATTTTTTTCTAAGATTTATTTCTAAATCTCATTTTGCACTAAACAAACCTTTCTTTAGATGATGATCTTTTAATGTCTTCTGCAATATGTTAAAATTTCTATTAAAGCAATTCCAAATTCAAAAACTCTATATGAAACTATTTAGTCATCTCCTCCCCTCTAATTTTATTCATCGAATATTATATGTCAAAGATTTTCCCTCTATTAATCTCTTTGGTATGAGTTAATAATTACAATTAAATAGATTTAGAGGTGTGTCCAAAAACACTACTTTCAGCTTCGTGTATCAGTTTAACATTATTTTTTCTAAATCTAGGAAACACTGAATGTCTATAACACACTTTTATTTTTTCAAAATATCGACAGACAGGAATAAAGCTGACTCACAAGATTTTGATGAAATTATTGCCCTTATTTCCAAAAGCATCTCCTCTGTCTTCTGAAAGTATTGTAACCTAGGAAACAAAGTACAATGTGGGGGAGGGGGGGAGGAATCTTTGTGACTTCGAGCCTTTCAATGAAAGAAATGAGCGTGATAGTCTTTATACAAACTATCATTTAAAGCTGTCTCTTGACTGTTGTGTTGTCATCGGTCTTTAATAGATCACATGGGGTTTCATAAATTCATTCTAAGAGTTTCAAGGAAAAGTTTTTTATCCAAAATAGAAAAAAAAATAACCTATTTCACTTTTATGTAATATATAGACAGGAATATGCAGATTCAACAGGATTTCTTTCTTTCTTCCTAAGGATTAGTTGTAAAATATTGGAGAACATTTCCTATGTACCTAAAGGCTGTTAGTTAAACTCTAAATGCTTTTTAGTGACTGATTTTCTGCATTGCATTTTCAATAACATTAAAAAATTAAACATTTAAAAACAATTTAAATTATACCAGTTTAGTGGTCTTCATACTTGCTTACGCATTAGAGCCACCTGGAGGGCTCTTTGAAACCCAAATTGCTGAGCATCCTCCTCTGGAGCTTCTGAGTCAATATGTTCGGCTGGGACACAAGTTGTAACAATATTTCGTCCATTGTTCACTGAACCCAAATATCAGCCAACAAGATCTCATAAATCAGACTAACCATGCTTCCCAAAGGCATTGTTCACTTTCGCATCTTCTTGTTTTTAAACGCCTTTGTCTCTCTACTTTGAGTTAAACACTGCTGTAGAAAGAACTTAGGCCTCAAACACATTCTCAAAAAATGCATTTGTTTTTAATAAGTTTGGAATTTTATCATTTTTTCATTTCAACAAGTCTGATTATTTAATTTTGCCAGTTGATACAAAACTGTCTATTTTCTACTAGTTCTTTTTTTTTTTAAAAAATGTATTTTTGATTGATTTCAGAAAGGAAGAGAAAGGGGGAGAGAGATAGAAACATCAATGATGAGAGAGAATCGTCATTGGCTGCCTCCTGCGCCCCTCACAATGAGGATAGAGCTTACAACCCAGGCATGTGCCCTGATTGGAAATTGAAACACCACTTTCTGGTTCATAGGGAGACATTCAACCACTGAGCCACACTGGCCAGGCTCTACTAGTTCTTTTCTGTTTCTGAGCATGTTTACATGCAAACTCCTGTATATTTGCCACCACAGTTCAGCTGGAGACTGGGAAACAGAACTTAGGGGGAATTTGTAGGGCACACTGGTCTTTCACCAAGCGCAAACTGGAGGCAGGGAGGGAGCTGAGATAAATCTCTCCAAGGCCATCCAGACCTTCACTGAGGGCACTACACCTGCCCTGGGAAGGCTGGAGTCCTAGAAACAAGGCCAAATTTCTTTCTTTCTTTTTTTTTTTTTTAAGTATTTTATTGATTTTTTTACAGAGAGGAAAGGAGAGAGATAGAGAGTTAAAAACATCGATGAGAGAGAAAGAAACATCGACCGGCTGCCTCCTGCATGCTTCCTACAAGGGATGTACCCGCAACCAAGGTATATGCACTTGACTGGAATCGAACCTGGGACCCTTCAGTCCATAGGCTGACGCTCTACCACTGAGCCAAACCAGCCAGGGCAAGGCCAAATTTCTGAGGCCGGAACATTGGGGACGAGACCAGAGAGCAAAGAGAGATTCCCAATGACAGGAAAGATGCCAGGTAAACTGTACATTGGTTTTCTGTCATTTGGAAAACAATCAAGAATATAAACAAGATAAATATCTGGTAAAATATAAAATAACTTTATCTTTAATTACTTTAAAATATAGTCACCCATTTAAAATTAAAACAGTGTTGGGGATAGCAAATTTGCAAAGAGAGGTTAAAATTTTGTACCACTAAAAGAGGCTCTTAATACTTTTGGAAGGAGATTATTATTACATGAATTTAGACTGTGATAAATTGAAGATTCACATTGAGATTCCTAGAAAAACAAGAAGATATAGCTTCAAAATCAAAAGGTGAAATAAAAATGTAGAAAGAAGGAAAGTGAAAAGAATTAATTCATTGGTTAAGCAATGGATGAATGTTAAAGAATTTGCTTACAAAATATGAAACCAGTTAATAAAATAAAATAGGTTATAACGGTCTTAAATGGTGGATAAAAAGTAACAAAGGCATACAGCTTATCACTTGGACAAAAATACCAAATTATGGTATTTCTAACTGACAAAGTTAAGACTAAATATATTAGTGTCTGCAGTTAAGGCTAAATACAGCAGTCTTATCAAGTAATGGAGTTAGCAAACTTTAAGAGAAAATTATTAAAAGAAAACAAGATTTCAGTTTGACTTAAAATTCAGAGCTAACTATATGCTATATGCAAGCAAAACAAAGCAAAGTTCAAGTGACATAAACTAAACATTTCAAAAAAGAATATTTTTAACTTGGCATAAATTGAACAATAAGAAATTAGCTTTATTACTCTGTTAACAGAAAAAGTAGAACTGAAGCCAAAAAGCATTAAACTTGACAGAGGTGTACCAGTATTTCTTCCACATTTTTGCTCCCAAGTTCCATCTGATCTGTCTTGTTCTTTTTTCTTGTGACCTTTCTCTCTCTTTCTTGCTTTTCCTCTTGGTCAGCCAATACTTGAGTGGCCCTTTAAATTTTTCTCATACATACTGCATTAAATGTCTTTTTGTGTGTGTTTTGTTCTGTTCATTTTTTCTTTAATTTTTGCATTCAATGTTTTAATATGTACATTAATTTAACTTCTTGCCTCTGTCCTTCCCGCATTTCATTATTTCATTTCCTTCCTTCCTTCCTGTCCTCTCTCCCTCCCATCCACCGCATCCCCCCTGCTTTAATTTTTATTGTGTATGTCAATGTCTAGTTTAGACAGCAAAATTCATCCTTGATATTTAAGTAAGGAGAGATTTATTTTTTAAAAAATTCTTGAAAAGGATAAAATAGTAACAAGTTTTTACTCAGAGGTCAAAAAGTTGCCATTGTCCTTGGGCATCCAGGAGTCCATTGTCATGTCCAAGTTGCTAGAGACACAACTGCTGCTGCTGGACAGGTGTGTCACCCACTGCCCCTCCTGGGAAAACCAGCTCTGCTGGAGGCCACAGTCGCTTTCAGTCTTCGGCCTCTGCTACTGTCTCTGTCACCACTAGAGCAAGAATCACAATTACGTTTCTCTTTCTGTCGCTTTATGTGCCACAGTCACCTTTTAGCCAGTACGAGCTAGAACTAGCCATGGAATCTGAAAAAGGCAACATTAAGACTTCCAACCTTCTATGAGACAGAAGGGTGATGTTGAGACAACAGACAGAAGATCAATATCAGCACTTTATCATCTATCATCGATCTGTACAACATGTACTTAAAAGAATACTCAACAGCATGTCAATCTTTTATGATTGAATTATTATTGATTTAAACATACTGATTAATTTTAGTTGGTTTATACAAATTTTCATATCATAGTAATAAAATTACTGCATTAGACTTATAACAATAGTGTAGCTATCAATATATTTCCTCATTAGAAGATTATTTATTTTTTATTTTCTTTTGATATTTCTAAAGCTGAGATGCATTTGAAAAATCAATGAATTAAAGAAACACAAGTTGACTTTTATGGAAAAGATGTTATTAAATTAGTACAATTTATAAAAATCAATATGTATGTTTTAAACAATTCACTATATGTCATCAATGCAAATGCATTATTATCTCTTGAAGTTTAATTTTGTGTCTTTTTATGAGAAAATTTCTTTAACCGAAAAGTTGATATGGAGAAGAAAATATATTGGCTATTTATATTAAGTACATTGAGTAAGGACATCTTTTATGGATTTCTCTACCTAATTATACCCATGAAATATTACCATATTAGAATAGTGTTGTTGTTCTCGTCTAAACCTTCAGGAAATATTTGCAATACAGGACTTATTTACTAAATACTATAATTAAATAATATAAATAGCATTAACTCAGTAATTGACATATGTATCTGATGAGCCTCTTCCAGGCTTAGAGTACTTGTGATCTTTAAAATCAAATAAAATCAGCATAGTACATCGTCACAAGGTCCAACGGTGCCACCTTTCTTGCTGTGTGTGCCAAAGGAAAGACAACCTATTTCCTTTTCCTTGTTCTCCGCACATTTACCCTCTTTGAGCTTTCCTAGGGCATTGCACTTTCTGCTCCCAGTGAGTCATTTTTATAGTCATCTTCTTCCCTTAAAAAGTCTAGCTCATTCACTTACTCCTGTATTCACACTCATAATCACTATGTAGTTCCGTGTTTTAAATATTATGTATTTCCTAAAAGCAGAAGATATGAATAAACTTGTATTCTAATGAAAGAACCACTGCTTACTACACTAGCTGTGACCCAGGATCTTTTCATACCATTCGTTAGCCTCAATTCTCTCAGTTATAAAATGTGACTCATGATTGGATACACTGCTCGGAGTACTTATGACCTTCAAAATCAAATCCAATCAGCAAATTACATTGTTACTGGGCCACAAAATCTCTCAACTAGGATTATCAGTTCTTGCAATCTGACCTTCCAGATCTTTGCTTTTAATTGTTAGCGAACATTGCAAATATTTCAAAAGACAGAAGAAAAAAGAAAAAGAAAAATATCAGTATAATGTCAAACTTTATGCATAGTGTTGTTATAAAATCATTATTTATAACCCTGATCATTTTCACTTTTGCTAAAATGTAGGAATATCCTTTATACAGCCATCTTTAAATTAAAACTATGAGGAACTAAATGTGACATAATATTAAATGTTTAAATAAACAGACAAATGTAAAAATTTTTTTCAATTACTGCAAATTTTTGTTCCTTGTACACTTTTTGAGATTGATTTTCACATTCATATGTTTACACGCTGACCCCAAGGTAGACTATTGCTGCTTAGTATCATAAATAATGAAGGTATGTCTGCTACACAAGATGCCATCCATCTGCCATTCTTTCATCATAGTGTAATTTAGAGGAGCTTATTGTATAGTGTCCATTTTGTCTTTGCCTCAACAACTCACTGTTTGCAAAACTCTCCTTCCATACTTTTTACACACTAACATTAAGTGGTTGTTCTTTTCAAGAGAAGGTCTAATAATGTAATGTGTGTTCTTAACTGTCAAAGTATCTTTCTTTTGTTTCAATGGCATATGCCAGGGAGAGGGGGAGTTGGGGGAAGGTAAATGGGGGGAAAAAATGAGACATATGTACTACTATCTGTAATACTTTAAAGAATAAAAAAAATTAAAAAGTTAATCTGATAATGTTCTAGTTATAACATTGCATAGATTTTCCTAAATTATATGTTTCTGATAAATTCTATTATTTTGTGTGCAATTTTCCATACCACCAGGCTTTTAAACAACATGATGTTTATGTTATGCCAAATTTAGAGCATATTGCCTCCAAGGAGAGAGTCCTTTAATAAATGGCCATGGTATAGAAGTGAAATATGAAACAAGGTTACATACACTCTTGACGGAGAGTAGCAATTTTAGAACCATGCTAGTTAACCATGGTGGAAAACTGGGGGTCCTCCCCATCACTGGGGAGAGCAGTAGGATGCCACCAATATCATGAGACTCTTAAGTCAACCACACAAAGAAAATCCATATTTTGAGAAAGAGGTGGTAACTTGAGGAGTGAGATTCGGCACTGTGGAACGTGAATTACTTAGAAAAGGTGCACAATTCAGTGAGTGTCCTGTCATTAGCAGAAAGATAAGAGAGTCAATAAGTGGTGAATGAGATGCTAGCAAAATGTTTTAGAGTGACAAACGTACAAAGGCCAGATAATAAATATGGATAAGAATAAAATACTCATCTTGTGGAGAAGATATTGAATCCATTTTTAAGGCTATTACGAGTAAAAAGAGATTTGCTTTTAGGAGAGCTGTGACTGTCTGATCTTGCAATAAAATGCATCAATTAACAAACCTAAGAGTAAATTAACTCTTCTAGAAACAAAAGAGCTTAAGAGTATAGTTTGATATAATCAGTGTGCTCCCAAGAGGCATTTTCTGTATGCAGATCGTGTAAAACAATTTCAGAAGATTCGTATTCATTCACTCAGATCACTGACAAGTATAATTCTCAAAGATGGCATAGCAAGATAAGCTGTTCTCTGTGTGAAGTTTGAAATAATTTGCTTAGATAAAAAGAGAACAAGGAGCTCATACATAGTGTTGGCAAAAACAGTAAATAGCTTCTTCCTGCTTGACCACAATTTTTAATCTGTTATATAAAATATGTTTTCTATTTAATTGCTTCCTTAAGTAAATAAATACTTGTCTATTTTTGGTGGCTGTTCTCAATATAAAACTAGAGCAGCCTAGCGTTTCTATAAATCCTTGTGTTTGAACAGGAGATTCAAAGAGATCAATGGGAGCACAGTGATTGTAAACATCAGGCATAGAACTGGAGTTTCTTCAGCTCTGTCATTCTATATATGAATCATTTTGTAAGTCTTGCAAAAGCTCTTTTTTGTTAATTTTTTTCTTTTCTTAGATAATTCATTGCAGTAATGTAATGCATTAATTTTTTACCTCTCCTCTTTCTTTTTGTACTGTAACGTCCTGGGAGTTGAAGGCATATATTTCAACTGAACCAAGCATAAATAATTCTAAATTATTATTAATTAACCCTCAAAATCAATGTGTATACTTGAGTTTTCATGTGACTGTATACCTGGAGTTTTCAAAATTAACTTTCATGTGAATATAATGTTTATGAAATGTTAGTAATAAATATGCTAATTTTAACCACACATATTATATGTGATATGTCAACATCTCTTAATATTGTTGTTATTGTGAGCAGGCTACTTTCACTGGAACCCTAGGAAAACTGTAGTCAAGAGAAGAGTTTATAAATTAGGCTTAAGGTGGGTGCCAACAGGAATGAGAAAAATCATTCTAAAAAGAGAAAAATTGTTCTAAAAAGGCAAGGGGAAACTGAGAGGATGACTTGTAGTAGGTAAGAGGGTTTGCAATCTGGTGACCAAGAGAAGGGGTTGGACTTAGATAATTCCTTGGAGAGTGAATCTGTCTGTGAGAGCAAAAGTAAAGCACATGGGTATGCAGAGGAAGAGTAGCTGGGTAGATGTCATTATTAGGTCATACTTGCACTTTTAGAAGATGTCCCCTTAAGGTAAACAGAATATGAATCTTTGATTTGAAAACAAAAATGAGAGCAGGTTTTATCATGTGGTCCCCAAACATCTTAGTTCACCACCAGAGAAGAGACCTAACGATTTTTAGTGCCTACTATAAGTCAGGTCAGACATTGTGAGGAGGGGGCTACATATATTATATCTTTTAATATTCAGAACAACCCAGAACTGTGATTATACCATTTTTCATCTAGGAAAACATAGGTTTATAGAAATTAAGAAGCTTATCAGAGGCCACAATGTTAGTAAATGCAGAACTTGGCCTCCAAATCTGTCTTATCAGACCCCAAAGTCAGTGCTATGCATACTTCCTCATAATAGCTTTTTCCTATAAATGCATATTCATAATTTAATGGTTTTACTTTCCTTGGACTGGTGTGATAACCAAAATTGAAGCAAACCACTTGGTTACTAACTGAAATCTTAGTGATATTCTGATACATGTTGCTAAACTTTGGGGTGTTTTGGATAATATGCCTGTAAAGTTAAATAATGATAGAAAGAGAAAAACAATAGTAGTTTATGCAATTAATAAACCTTCAATAATTCCTCTATTCAGAATCAGACATGATTATGAGTGTTATCAGTGCTAAAAAAAAAAAAAAAAAAAAAAAAGACTGCTGCTCGATCTAATTAAATGTTCAACTGCAAAGGGGGATTTTCATTTATTTGTTTATGAAGGAAAAGGCAGTTATCTGCATTTGTAATTTTAAAAATATACAATTCTTGTATGTCTTCAGTTCCAAGCAATCTGTTGTCTTGTAAGTTTAAAAACAGTAAGAAAATTGAAAATGTGTATAAGCCAATATAGTGCATAGTTTCCTGTACCCAGAGGTGCACATGGGAGCAGGACTTACATTTCCTAAAATTGCATGATATTTTATTTAATTTTTAAAAATATATTTTACTGATTTTTTACAGAAAGGAAGGGAGAGGGATAGAGAGTCAGAAATATCGATAAGAGAGAAACATTGATCAGCTGCTTCCTACACACCCTGCACTGGAGATGTGCCCGCAACCAAGGTACATGCCCCTGACAGAAATCGAACCTAGGACGCTTGAGTCCGCAAGCTGACACTCTATCCATTGATCTAAACTGGTTAGGGCAAATTGCATGATATTTTACAACAGGCATTATTTATATTTATAAAATGATTTTCTTTACATAACTCATAGCATTGAGAATAATATGAATATTTTTCCTTTGTTGAGTAAAACCTAGCATTTATTAGAAAACTCATCCCTTCCTCTTTTTCTATGTACACAAGTTAATTAAAACTAAACAAGTCCATTTTTATATTTTGTTTTTTCTTTACTTAATGACTTCAAAATTATGTTCATAGCTGTGCAAAATTGCTTTGCATATCATAGTGTACGTTATTAAGTGAATTATAAATTGTATTTACCCAAATAAATAACCACTATATTTTGGGCAATGTCTTCACTGTTTGTCACTGTTTAGGTAATATTTGGTGCTTTCTTATTTCAATCTATTGTTCAAAGGGTATACGTTTCATATTAGGCAGCAAGATCAAATTATTTTATGACTATAGATAAGGTAAATTTCTATTATACCACACTCCTGAAAAGAAGTAGTGTGAGAGTCCATGGTGGAGTGAATAAAATAGCCTTACCCTCCACTCACACACTGTCTCACCACTGTCAACCCATGCAAAAAGTAGAACACCTCAAGCTTCTGGGAAAATGCTTTGAAATAGTTCAATTGTGAACATACATCAGGATTTTACCCTGCTGTTTCATTGATGAGTGACCCTGTGTTGTCTTGAAAATTGTTCTTATAGGTATAATTTCAAGATCTCTCATTCCCTCTGATGGACTTTATGACTTTCCATTCTAAGATGCTGTGAGTATTCGGATGACCTATTTTCAGCATATGTTCTTTAAATCTCAGGACTTTGGGAAATCCACCAGGTATTTAATGGATGCCTAACTCTATTCACTAATAGCAAGATTCTGAACATTATTTCATCTATATGAGCTTCAAAGTTCCTATTTTTTTCAAGATAATATTTGCCATGTATAAGTACATGAATACAGGAGGGATTAAATGAAAGAGTGAAGGTAAAATAAGAGAGTAGACACTAATATATAATGAGTGTGAAGATGGCAAATAATTTTATTTTAAAATTCTTTTTGGTGTAGTTGTATATAATAACAGCAAACTAAATTATTTCTTTCCTAGCATAACACATATTATGGATAAAATATTGAAACAAGATATAAGTCCATTTTGCTCCATTTTTTCAAATAGAATATATTTTATGCTACCTTACATTGATATACTCTAAATTAAAACTTTGCATTTTGTTCGAAACTGTTTTTCTTGTTAAATTATGTAGCTTTATTAAATGTAAATAGTTGACAATAGATGACAATAACTTTTATTTAAACTGACATAATACTTCACTTTCTGGTAGTTATTAATTAGAACATTTGCCTGGTTTGATTATATATACATAAGTTATGTATATATAATCAAATTATAATTATTTGATTATATATACATAAATTATACAAACTATTAATAAACTGTGCATCTCTTTCACTTCGTTATGTAAAAATACTTGACTTAAACCAGCCATCTCAGGTTAACAAACTAACCCTAAAATATGATAGGAAGGACTTTAATATCTATAGCCCAGCTTTTATAAATTCAGCATGAAACATTTCTGCTATGATTAGAGGTCATACTTGACCAACTGCCTTGTTCTAAAAACATCTATACTCTTTATCTAGACTTTGTTAAATGTTTGTGTTTTTTTTTGCATTAGTCATAATGCTTGAGTACCTGTATTAGTCACATACTCAGTGTTCTGGTCTTAAGGGTTGGTGTTCTATTTGGCTCTCAAGAAACTTCTTACTAAAAACTAAAATCATCACTGTGTATCAGCCATAGGCCTGAAAACCTACTCATGATATGTCTTCCTCAAAATTATTTAAATAGATTTGTCTCTTTGTACTCAGGACTATTGTCTGTTCTTGGAAACATAATGTTACTGGTGTTAGATCCTAACAAATCCAACTCTAAAGTCTCTTTTTAAAAAACATTTTGGGAGTAATGGAGACTCCTATATCTGGCTAACTTCTCTACCTTCTCCCAAGTCTCCATGCAATTTTTTCCTATCTCACTCCTCGTCACACTATCACGCTCATTTAGGTTTATACACACAGATTTTTTCTTATTTGCCTTATATGGTTACATGATCAGAGAAGTTAAATAATTTGTTTCCCATGACACACGCTATCTAAAGTTAGATATTTATTTCATTCATCAAATGCCATGTGAATGCCTAGTGTGTACAATTCCATACACAGAATACAGGAATGGATAACTGTCAGAAAAGTTTGAGAACAAAAAATGGAGTTTCTTCCTATTGGTTTTGAGAATGAGAACTACACTATGTGTTTTGCAAGAACTGGGGCCTTCTGTATTTTATTAAATTATATTCCAAGTATCTTACAATGTGTTTGGCAATATTCTAGCTAATCAGTAAAAGAACAAGAGCTTCCTGGGAATGGTGGGCTTGTTCGGGCTATGAAGGCCACACTGAGTTTTTATTCACATAGATTTATTCCATTTGGTGAATGGAATCATGTAAATGAACAAAGAATGTACAACACATATGTGGAGAACACTGAGAGAGGTCTTGTGTGGTCTACTCCACTCTGTTTCCTAAAGAGTTTCAGAGAGACGACAGGTTGAATAGTTTCATACAAAATGTGGTTAATCATGAAGCCGAGAGATATCCATTTAGGAATTTCCATAGAAGTGAATTTTGAAGCAGAAATCAATAAGATTGCCTATGTGTACAGAGAGAAGAGGGAAAAGTCAAGGAATAAACCTTAATAAATATGTACATTTAGAAGGTGATATAAGATCAACCAAATAACCTGCATGGATATATGCATAACCCATGGACACAGACAATAGAGTGGTGAAGGCCTGGAGTGGTGGTGGTGGTGAGGGGGTAAAAGGAGTCAATGAGAGTAAAAGGGGATATATGTAATACTTTCAACAATAAATATATATTTTTAAATTTTTCTTAAATAATCAGAATCATAAACTTCTGTATCTGGTATCTGAAAACTACTTTCCTATGCATGAAGACATTGAGAACTGGAGAAACCAAAGATTTTATTACTTGTGATGACAGAATTTGAGCTCCAAATGAAGAAGGAAAAGAAAGAATTTAGAAAATGAGGAATACCATCAGAATACTGCAATAACACATGTGTGAATGAGAAAATAAGCACATAATTATTTGAAGAAGTTTGAAGGTATAGGAAGGCAAATAGTTCCAACTTTTAAAAAAGTTATATTTAATAGTAAAGTATCACTAATTCATATTTTCCTTTGATTAATAACATGAATTATTCTTAAAGTAATTAAAACATCAATGTTTTAATTATAAAACAATGCATTTAATTACCATCCTTCATACTGCTTTCTACCTTGATTTCCAATATTTCAATTAATAAAACTATTATAAGTTAATCAGTGAGTAGGATTTATGAATTATTAATGACTGAAGAAGGAAATTTTAGCAGAAAATTTAGTTAGTAGTGAAAAGACATCAAGACCATACTTAAAAATATGCTCTATTAGAAACGTATTTAGTTAGAGAACTTTGCAAG
>PVJC01021652.1:0-28024 GCA_004026665.1 Murina feae
TCTGACCACATGGCCACTGTAATGAGCATCCTTGTTTCTCCCTGGGCGAGGTGACTTTTTCCTGCTCCCATCCAGTTTCTTTCAAGATTTTCTTTACCCTTGGTTTTCTGCACTTTACATAGGATGTGCTCAAGCGTAGTTTGGGGAGGGGCAGGTATTTATGTTTTTGGGTTTGGATCTGTGGTTTGGAAAATTCTTGCTCATTATCGCTTGATATATTTGTTTTGTTTTGTTCTTTTTTTCCTCTGGTGTTCCATTTACATTAGGTTGACCTTTGAAATCGTCCCACAGTTCTTGAATGCTCTGTTATATTTTCACTTTTTTCTCTGTTTGCAATTCAGTTTGAGAAGTTTTTGTCATTCTAAAAATGTGTTTCTAATCAGTAATGAAGTGGGGTTGTATCTGCCTTGTAGATAGATTGTGTATTTTAGACCTTACGGAGGGCACTTTAGGTGCATTTAGTCTGCTGTTTTATGAGTCATAAATTCTTTTCAAATTTTGTAAAATAGTGTCCATTAAATTCATGATTTGAGAAGATTTTTGAAAAGTGAAAATACTACCTAGTAGAACTTACAAATTCTAGCTAGAGGAAGTGAAGGTATTTTAATATATTTACAGGTTGACACTCATTTGGAAAAGTCATACTTAGAATAATTATATAGTTTTGCAAATCATGGAAATTAATAGTAAGTTAGGGAGAATTGATGTCCATCTAATGTCTTACTCAATTGACTCTGCTGGATGAAGATGGACAGATACAGACAAATATTCCTCATTTTTCACGTTTTCATTTTTTACTAGGGGCCCAGTACACAAAAATTTGTGCACTCGGGGTGTCCCTCAGCCCAGCCTGTGCCCTCTCACAGTTTGGGACACCTCAGGGGATGTCCACCTGCCGGCATGCCTAGCCAGCCTGGGTGAGGGGCTGATGGCTGTTTGTAGGCTGCCCACAGTTGCTTCAGGTTTTGAGTCCCTATTGGGGTGCTTGGGCAGCCTGGGTGATTGGGCTGAGGGGCATTTTCATGCTTTCAGACTGCCCACAGCTCCCATTGACCTAACGTCCCAGCAAGGCTGGCTGGAAGCAGGTTTCTTGGGTTTATTTATCTTCTACAATTGATACACTGTTGCTTTAAGCCAGGCCTAGGCAGGAAACAAAGCCTCCTGTCTGCTTCAGCTCCGTGGCTTCTATAATTGAAAGAATGTTGCAGTGAGTAGAGAGAGGCCCAGCTGGTCTAGGCAGGCAGTTTCCTCCATCGCTGGTTCAATGGAAGCCTGTTGTTTGGTTCAGCTCCATGGCTTCTATAATGGAAATAATGTTGCAACTATGTTGCCTGAGCTGGGAGAAGTGCAGCCAGCCTAAGCACACAGTTTACTCCTGGTGCAACGAAAGCCTGCTATTTACTCTACCTCCGTGACTGATGGTCTCTATCTTGGCTGAGTTAATTTTCATACAGCCTCTCTGATTGGCTGGTGGGTGTGGCTTAGGAGTCCCGAAGAAATAGTCAATTTCAATATTACTCTTTTATTAGATTATTTTTGAGATGGGATGGAAAGCATCCCACAGTCAAGACTACCATGTTGGAGAAAGGGAGAAAGGCTTTTTTTGGAGATTCTATGGTAGAAGAGGATTATCCATTTACAATATTGATGCCATGCAGAACAGGTTGATGGCATATTTTATTTTATCATTGTTCTTACTCTGCTGGGTTAGTATTATGGACACTTAAAACGTCCTTTGTTTCTTTATTGTTCTTCATTCTATTGCAGATATCTATAAATCACCTCTGATGTGTGATTTATTCTTTCTATCAGGATAACAAAGGTGGAAACATGAACCCTCCTGCTGCCACAATCTGTTTATAATGTATAGTTTCATAACTAAAAATTCTTAATCTCCACCTCTTAGGTTATGTTTATCTATAGCCTGGACCTTTTTTTAATATAATGAAATTTGGGTTTTTGGTGCTGACAATATAAAAGTATAGTTTTACAGCCAAAATCTTCTTGAAAGTCTTATAGTCTCGTTGTCCCTGTTTCAATTTTGAATACCTTAAAGCTGAGCACTTAACTAATTATTAACTACAGTTTGAGGATTTTACTTTGATCTATATATTTGATTTATTGATTGTTTTTAGTTCGTAGTAATATGTCACTGATTAAATTCACATTGTACAATTCAGTAGCTACAATTCTTAGATTAAAAACACATGTGACTCAAGAAAAAGCATGTTTTATAGAAATTTGGATGCTTTGTTTTCTCATGGTACCATAAAAACCTCAGCCTATTGAATTTCAACTCCAGTGCAAGGCTCATCTCTTTAGTTGAGCCTTTTTCAATTTGGCTATGATCACCCTATTGCTGTGAGAAACTGAAAGCTCAGCATTTCTTTTATTTGCTGCTTTATACCTAATGTGCTCCAGTGGCAATAGTAAGCCCAACTATTATTGTGAATTTTATATATAAATAGGTATCTTAGAGTCTTCCAGAAATAGCAACAACAAACTATTGTTTCAGACCATACAGTGAGAAACAAATATGTATTCTGTTATGTCTACAAATTTTAATAATAGATATATTAAATTAATAATATATCTATAATCATAAATATACATAAATAGCTTTACAGTAAAAGTGTGAAAGCATAGAGAACTGTAACACATAGGAAACAGGGACATCCTTTCCCACATATCTCTTAAAGAAAATAACAATGTGATTTACAAGTTAACATTATTTCTACCAGAGAATTTTGAAAAAAGAGTCTTAAACATCTTTCTGCTCTGTAGATGGGAGTATGTGTGTCATTAGTTCACTCTGTGTACTGTGTTGTAGACTAAACTTGACCCAACTCTTTCCTTGGGGGTCTAGTCCTATTTAGTCAATCAATTTTTAAACATCTTTTCTTTAATCTCTTCGGGGTAGCTGAAATTCGTCATGTCTAATATCCTTCCACACAAAGTCCTAGCCATGCACTTGATCCTTTTTTATGCCAAATGAGTGACAGCAGAGACTCCATCCTCTGCTTGGCTGCTCAAGGCAGAAAGCTACCTTCTTCTTTTATTGCCAACTCTATCCATTAAGTAGACTAAATAATTCTCTGCATCTTACCATCACTGCCTATTTTTTCTTTTCTTTCAACATTTCTCATCTAAATTTCTGAAAGAGACTCAAACTAATTTAAAATAAGTTTCCCAGGAATACTATGCAGCAGTAAAAAAGAAGGATCTCTTAGCCTTTGAGATAACATGGAGGGACCTGGAGAGTACTAGTATTATGCTAAGTGAAATAAGCCAGTCAGGGAAAAACAAATATCACATGACCTCACTCCTATGTGGAATTTAAAGGACAAAATAAACTTATGAATAGAATAGATCCAGAGACATAGAAACATGGAACACAATGATAAATCTCAGAGGGAAGGCAGGGTGGGAGAAAGCTATGGGAAGAGATTAACCAAAGAACTTATATGCACACATGCATAACCCATGGACACAGACAATAGTGTGGTGAAGGTCTAGGGTTGGGGACAGAGGCAGGCTAGAAGGGGTCAATTGGAAAAAGAAATAAAATAGGTTTCCCTGTAATCCATTTTTCCAATTTCTACCTTGCCTTCGGAATAAAACATCTATATATATATAAGGCCAACATGCTAAGTGTCCGTTCAGGTAATGATGTCACATAGCAATGCCTGGCTTCCTTTCCTTAGTGACAGGGCATCTATATATGTAAAAGGCTAATATGCAAAGTGTTCTCTCAGCAGTTCAATTGCTTGCTATGATATGCCAGAAGGAAGGCCTCAGCCAGCAACCAAAGGCCCCAATCGCCCTGATCACAGGCCAGGCCTAGGGACCCTACCCATGCATGAATTTTGTGCACCAAGCCTCCAATTTTATATATAACTAGAGGCCCGGTGCACAAAAATTTGTGCACTCGGGGGGAGGGGGTGTCCCTCAGCCCAGCCTGTGCCCTCTTGCTGTCTGGAAACTCTCGGGGATGTCCATCTGCTGGCTTAGGCCCACTCCCCAGCAACTGGACCTAAGCTGGCAGTCAGACATTCCTCCAACAGCCCGGGAGCCCTTGGAGGATGTTCACTTGCCAGCAGGGAGCAGGCCTAAGCTGCAGTCAGACATCCTCAGCACTGCTGAGGAGGCAGGAGAGGCTCCCACCACCACCGCTGTACTGGCAGCCGTCAGCCTGGCTTGTGGCTGAGCAAAGCTCCCCTTGTGGAAGTACACTAACCACAAAGAGCAGCTCCTGAATTGAGCGTCTGCTCCCTGGTGGTCAGTGTGTGTCATAGTGACCAGTCATTCCCAGTGGTTCTGCTGTTAGGGTCAATTTGCATATTACCCTTTTATTATATAGGATAGAGGCCTTGTGCATGGGTAGGAGCCAGCTGGTTTGCCCTGAAGGGCATCCCAGATCAGGGTGGGGGTCCTGCTGGAGTTCCTGGCCAGTCTGAGTGAGGGGCTGAGGGCCATTTTCAGACTGGCCACACCCCCTTCTGGGTAGGCGTTCCTGCTGGGGTGCTCTGCCAGCCTGGGTGAGGGGCTGAGGATCGTTTTCAGACTGGTTACATCCCCTTCAGGGAGGGGGGTCCTGCTGGGGTGTCTGGCCAGCCTAGGTGAGGGGCTGAGGGCTGTTTGCAGGCTGGCCACAACCCCTTCAGGGTGGGGGTCCCTACTGGGGTGCCTGGTGCCTGGCCAGCCTGGGGGGTTGAGGGCCATTTTCAGGCTTGCCAAGCCCCCTCAGCAGGGACCCTCACCCCATGAGGGTGGGGCCATTCTGAGTGAGGGGCTGATGGCTGTTTGCAGGCTGGCCACGGCTCCCAGCAACCCAAGCTTCCAGTGAGGCTGGCTGGAAGCAGGTATCTGGGGCTTATTTATCTTTTATAATTGAAACTTGGTTGCCTTGAGTGGAGGCCACAGCCTGCCTAGGCAGCTTCCTCCATTGCTGGGGCAAGGAAGCCTCCAGTTTGCTCAAGCTCTGTGGCTACTGGTCTCCATCTTGGTTGGGTTAATTTGCATATAGTCACTCTGATTGGCTAGTGTGTGTGGCTTGGGATGTAGCAGAGTGATGCAATTAGCTTATTACTCTTTTATTAGATTAGATGTGATAGACATTTCATGACATTCCATCAGTGTATGCTTATTTTTGCATGTTAGATAAGATATGGCTACCTATGAAGCCGCCTTTAATCTCATCCTCAAATTCTCTCTACCTCCATTCTTTTGTCCTATTAATCTTTTAGCCAGCAATGTTTTTTCTGTACTTGCACTGACTAACTTCTATAGTCAGATTCTGTCCTTCAGTCACACCTTAATTTCCTGTTGGGCTCTGTTCATTTCCAAGTCTACTTTATGTTATAGACAGTCCTCAGGTTGTGTCAGACTCAACATATATTGTTTCGTGGTTACATCACCATCTCTATTTTAAAAAAAACACGGTTCCATCATTTTGATGTATGTCCACATGTGCTTTATTTTTTTATTATTTGTTTACCACAAGTAAAGGTCAGGAGTTGTTATCTTTCTTTTAATTTTGTTTTACTGTTTCACTTCATTGCTGCTGTGTTTGTGCTCCATGAAAGTGATATAGGTGCTTATGTAGGTGAGTTCCGACTTACAGTGAAAATCGCATTATGTCGCACCACAGGAATGAATCTCCACCGTAACCCAAGGACCTGCTTTACAAGAATAAACTCTCCTGCTCACAAATGTAAACCTACTTTTGCCCACCCCTGTATTTAGCTGGAGTACTATACTGGACCATTCTAACTTCTCTGCCCCCAACATCTTGCTGATTTTTTGGTAAATAAAAATTTGACATTTCTTCTTATAGGTTCCACTGTGGCCTCTAACATAACCCCATCTTCTGCATCAACTAAATACAAACTGAGCTCCTCATTAGAGATCTTGTGATCATACTCAGAGATTAGATTTTTACAAACTGGTAAATAAAATCACTCAACTTTCCTCCTAACATCCTCTATATCACACTCTAACTCACAGAGAATCATGCTTACTGCATCAGCATGTAAGTCATTTTCTTTTCTTTAAAATATATTTTTATTGATTTCAGAGAGGAAGGGAGAGGGAGAAAGATAGAAACATCGATGACGATGAGAGAGAATCATTGATCGGCTGCCTCCTACACACCCCACACTGGGGATCGAGCCCACAACCAAGGCATGTGCCCTCGACCAGAACTGAACCTGGGACCCTTCAATCCTCAGGCTGAGGCTCTATCCATTGAGCAAAACTAGCCAGGGCATTTTAAGTAATTTTCTAATGAAATTATAATTTGTTGGAAAAAATTGCACACTTAAATTGATATTAAGCATTATAATTAGAGAAGTTCCTCTCTTTTAGGTAGGATGGTAGCAGAGTGGAATAACATGGCCAAGTTTTCAGGTCCACTTCTGCCAGTTACTAACTTTACGACCTTCAGCAAAACCCTCAAGCTATCTGCGTTTCAGCTTTCTTGCTTTATAAATAAAGACTATAAGATCAGTGGTGTTTCTAGTGACTGTAACTCTTGACCTGTTGCATCCAAGATTGGAGCTCTACCATCCCAGAAATTCTTCAAGTTACCTAAGGTGTGAATTACAGTGACAGTATGAATAGTAAAGCAGAAGAAATATGAGTAGCTTTTTTGGGGGGAAAAGTGACAGGACATAACGAATAATTTAAAAAAGAGTGGAGTCAATGAAAGAAATTAGCTTAAACTTCTCTAAGCCTAGGAGATGTTATCCAATTGACAAATTCAGGGAATTTGGGTATAAGGGATGGCAAATGGGGATTCAGGAAGGAAGGGAGAAAATATGTTCTAATTTGAGTCTGTTCAATTTGAATTAGTTTAATTTAAAATATAACATAATAGTTTCGGAGTTAAACCTGTAGATAGCCATTTCTTCTGATAAAGCAACACCATAATAGGAATTGTCACCTTAGAATTATTCTTTCTGAAAGTGAAATCAATAGTATGTAATTTCCACCTATGCTATAGCATACCCCCACTTAGGTAAGATTATTTTTCTTTTTTAAATTGACAATAATTTTCCTCAACTCAGCTTTGGAAACATAATACATTGATTAAGGTAGGGAGAGTAAAATGATGTTAAAACACATAAGCAACTTCCAGTTCATATATATGAGGCAGTCAATTTTTGTGAAAGGTTTTTGCTTCATGGTACCATATGAAATAAAAATATGCATTAACACTATTGAGTTTGAATAGAACATAACTGATTCATTAGTGGTTTGAACCATTACATTCAATGTAGTGTGTAGTACAGAGGCAAAATATATAATATTCAGATGCAAGAGAGAAAAAAAGACGTAAGAAACAACCCTATCCGCCAGCTAAAATACGCATCTAGGCTTCCTGCTTCCTTTGTTGGCATTCAAGTTCCATAGAGGCTAAACAATAATTACTCTTTGATCAGCCACCTGAAAACTCATTTTTACCCATAATTAGATGTTGGGAGATGCCATAAAACTGGAGTTTTAGACATGTCAATACTGCTGCTAATCAAGATGCTGAATTCATATTGATCTACTTAAAATAATTGAAGATTTCTCCTTACAATAAATCCACCCCTGTATGCCCTTTCAGGAAACTCATAAAATCATGGTTTTTAAAACTGAGAGCCAAGCTTCATATATATTATTTGTGCACTGAGTACATTCTAAATATAATTAGCACCTCTCTCCAGGGACACATTGAGTTATGTTTTCTTTTACTTTTTAATGTGCCACCTAATCATGAATTGGGAGACAGCATGATGGGAAAGACCACAGAATGAAACTTAAGATTCTGGATCTCTGTCCTTCATCTGGTACTTACTTGGGCTATTTAATCATAATCAAAGTTTATTATGGGTAAGAGGGACATAATTATCTAAATCATTCAATTAAAAATTCAGTTGGAAGAGCTAAGGGCCAGTGAGTGTCAAGTACTTAGTAGATGCTTTCTATCAATCTTGGTTAGTACTTTTAGAACATTGCCTTGAATGGAGTCACTATGATTTCATGCCAGTATTGTCCTGAATATCTGAAATAAGGACTTTTATACCATACAGTTTTTTATATATATTATTTTATTTGATCCATAATGCAACACTAATAATACATGCTTTATTAGAGAGGATAATGCATGCTTTAAGCCTTCCTTTTGCTTTATCTCCCTTGCATTAGTTTCTTCATTAACAATGTACAACCATCCCAGTAGAAGTATATAGCAGGGCACTTTAACCCGAGTTTATCAAAATGACACCTTTTTACCTACACTGCCCCCCTACCCCACCCCCAATTTTTCTTGGTATTCTTAGAGTCTAACTGATCAACTTCTTTTCTCCCGTAACTTCCTAATGTCCTTCTCTATTACAAATATCCTTCTCTTCCTAATGTCCTTCTCTATTACAAAACTGATAAAATGAGAAGAAATTCCATATCCATTTCAGAGAAATGGCAATATTGCCTTAGGTCACTATGACAAATGAATTAAGCTGCCCCAAAGTTATATCTTCCTCTTAGCTCACATTATAAGTTAGAAACATGGTCCCTTTATTTATTATGAATAAATCTGTGCTCATGACTGCTTCTATTTTAAACATTGTTGTTATAAGTTGTTATAAAGCCTATACCTTAGACTTTCAAAATGTATATGGTGAAAATAATGTCATATAGTCACTATCCAGTATATAAGTAGTATCATCTCTAAATATTCATGAAATTAAAAAGGGAATCTGATGTTAAAAGGATATTTTCTGTGTACTTATTCATTCATAGAATTAACTATCAATCCTTCATTTGTTCAACAAACAAGCAATAAGCTCCTACTATATAAAGCACATCTTATCTGTGTGCACATTGTCAAACAGGGGAAGAAAAATAGGGGTATGTATTTGGAAGTGGGGAGTATGAAATTAATGATAATTAAAAAAATACTTTGGGTATCTTCTGTTTGTCCCTCCAGTTCCACTCTCTACCATTCTCACCTTGCACTTGGCTTCAGGAGGTTAATCTATTTGTGATGAATTCCCAGCCTCCATTTGGATTTGGCCAATGGGGAGGCACCAGAGGGCATGGAGAATATGAGATGGGGTGTTTATTTTTTTCCCATTCTTCTTTCTTCTTGTCTTCATTTAGCTATATCTCTCTACTGAAGGCCACTGTGCCTTTATGTGTACTCCCATAGACAGAACAGCTCTTGATTTTTAGCAAATTCTCCCTTCTTTTGCTTCTTTAGAAATAGAAACAGAAATTAACTTACTGTTAGTGCTAGACCTAAGATGCTGCACCATCCTTTGTTAGCTTCCATAAATCCTGCTGTGAAAGTTTAAGACATCTATGCAAATCCTTTAACACTCTTTCCATTGCTCAATGAACATTTTGACTTGAGCCTGGGCTGGACTTGGAGACTCACTCATAACTAATACAATGCAGCAGAACCAGTACACTATGACTTCCGAGGCTATCTCATACAGGGTCGTTCTTCTTCTGTCCTGCTTGGAGCCCCAGGACACCCTATAAAACATCCCACTGCCCTCCAGCAAGCATGGTGAAGAAGCCCCACCAAGCCACATGGAATGACCATGTATATGTGCTTCATTCAACAGTGCCAGCCCAGACGGTAGACACATGAGGGAAGATGCCTTCAAATGAATCTAATTCCAGCCCTCAAGTCAACTCCCAGCTTTGAGTCTTCCCAGCTAAAGCTGTAGGCATCATGGAGCGAATGGTGTCATTCCTTTTGAGCCTGTCTAATTCTCAACCCACAGAATCCATGGGCATAATAAACGCCTATTACATTATATCACAATGTGTGGGGAGGTTTGTTATACAGCATTATGGGTCGGAGCACATACATCTTGTGCATGGCCCTTTCCTTCAGTTCTCTGCAAATTGCCAAATTGGATTGGATTGACTGTTTCCTGACAAAATCCTGAGGAATACAAAGGGATTTCCAAATAAGTGTCACATGAGTGGTCTGAACAAATTCCAACAGGATCATGAATTAAAGAGAATTCACTTCCTATTGTCATAAATATGATATTCAACACAAGGGCAGGAACTATGTCTGTTTGATGTCACGGGTGCTCAATAATTTCTCTTGCAGTTTGCTGACTGGTGAACAGAGAATTTAACGTGGCCTTAAGAAATAGCTGTGAATAAGAAGGGATGAAACGAGAAAATGTATTCCCATAGACAGAACAGTAAAAATAGAGAGCATGGCAAGCAGAATCTGCATTCAACTAGCAAATTCTGTTCTAGAAAGTTCAGCTGAGCACAGGCTCCACCGTGATGCCCAGATGACTTCTCAAGTACACAGAAATCTCATCCCGTCTCCTGGTGCTGCACGACCTTCATTAATTCTCTGTAGCTCTCAGATGACAAGTCAAACTTCTTAACATTGCCCTTTCAACTCTTCTGAATTCATCAGCCTCTCTGCCCTCATCTTAACTATGATCCCTAGTTCCACCCGTGTTGCAGCCACACTGACAATCTGCAGATTCAGCCTTGCACACCTTTGAAAATTTGAAATTGCTGATATTTTTACCTAGAACATCCACCTTTATCCTTTTGACTAACTTGCAATCACTTTCAAATCATAAGACATGAGTCCTCCCTGCTAGGTAGCCTCCCAGACACTAGCAATATGGGATAGTGGTTCTCCCTGACTGTTTATCTAATTCCCTGTGCTCACAAGTATAGCAGCACTCAAAATGTTGCTTTAGAATAGCTTTTGGTTTTGCCCAAGCTATAGATGATAATTTCCTCAGACATGGACATAAATATGCTTGGGGAAACACATTAGGTTGTTCAGAGTAAATACTGGACTGATGAATAAAGAACCAGCAGGTGCAGGACAACAGGTTTTGTTGTCTGCAGACACCATTCCTGGTGTTCACTTCTGTGGTCCTCACACCTAGAATAGTGTGACAATTACAAATGCAAGGTGTCCTGAAAAATGTATATAAACTTGAACAGCTGGTAACTCACTTAACTTTCACACTTTTTCAAGTTTAACTGATTTGAAATAACACATGAAGCCAGACTAAGCTTTGAACAAAGAAAATTTACCCTGAAGTGCCACTAGACTTCTTTATGGAGATACATAAAAGATAAAGTTTATGGTACAAAACTGGCAACAGTTGATGGATTGAAGGCACACGAATACCGGATGAAATGATTCTTGATGCTTGCAATTCCATTGCTTCATGTTAGCAGCAGTGTCATGTACCAGAAAGGTCATTGGTTTGAAAACAGGCTTTGACAAAAAACTACTCATTTCTATAGATTCTTTTACATTTTGAAAATGAACTGTATGTTAATAAATATTAACTGTACAATGATTCAAAGTACAAATACATATTTTTGGGACACCAAAAATGAAGGAATAAATGCAGCATGAATGAATGGAAATAAGTGAGGAAAAGGAGGGGTTTATCTAAGATTACCATCTTTTCTATTGCCAGGAGGCATTGCCATTTAGAATTTATGTAGAAGTGTCAACCCCAAAACCCTTTGGAAAAAGGGTTCAGCTAATTACATCACTGTGTTTCAATCTATATAAACCAGGGAAAATTTGTTAAAAGAGCAACACTCCCTGCTTCCTCTTTCACTGGTTAAGTACCCAGTTCTTAGGAGCTGAGTTTAATTAGAACTTTCAAGGGCTAGATTTTGAAGTCTCTTGTCTGAGATGGGATTTCTGGTTTATCTTTCTGTGGCTATAGATAAGGCACAGGTTCTATGGACCTGAAATGTTTTCATAGCTAATGTGTATTTCTACTTCTATTTGCTTTGATGATTCAATGTTATCTGTAAATACTTCTATTTGAAGTACTAATTTTATGAATAGCTCCAACTAATGAAGTACCTTACGTGTCTTGCTTTCAAATATAACTTTGACAGAGCATTATACATTATAAAACTTAGACCCAATGTTCTAGAGCTGGTTCATTCTATTTATTTAATAAACTTTGATAGTTCGCATTTAAATTATTCTTGATATACTGCTATCTTGGTAGGGCTTTGTAATGTCACAAGTCAGAAGCTTTTTAAGCTTATTTTAAATGAAGTTTGACTTGAGGAAAGACAGTTAATTAACTTACAATAAAGTACCAACTCTCCCATATTCCTCAGAGCAATGCTTCCCGTTTTCAATAAGCAGGATCACCCTGATGAGCCAAAAAAAAAATCTGACCTTCAGAAAAATTGCACCATAATTATGATTTTCAAAACTTTACAAATTTGTTTTATTGTATTTCCAAGTTATCACAGGTAATTGGAGTTACTTCAAAATCAAATGGCCCAGCCAGTATAGCTCAGAGGTCGCTGGTTCAACTCAAGTCAGGGCACGTGCCTAGGTTGGTGGCGATCCCCAGTAGGGGCTCTGCCAGAGGCAGCCGATCACTGGTGTTCCTCTCTCATTGAGGTTTCTATCTGTGTATCCCTTCCTCTCTCTCTCTAAAAATCAATAAAAACTATTTTTTAATCAAACCAATACATTGTGAATACTTTTCACTTCATAGTAGACTGTCTCATACAGAGATGTGACTTTGAATGACTTTCCTTCAAATCAACCCTATTTGGTTCATTTTTTTCTCCCAATAACTTTTGTTTCCTTTATTGAATACACACACACACACACACACACACATATATAAATATATATTCCATAAAAAATTATCATTCAAAGTTCTGAATCTTTGAATTTAAATTTTGCTTCATGATTTATGATTTGCACATCGAAACCTTCAAGTTATAATAGATAAGACATTCATTTTCTGTCTTCCCAGATTGGTCATTTAGCTAAAAAAAAATGCCCTCAAAAACCTCAGAGAATCAGAAACAAATGAGCTAACTTGAGATAATATCTGCTCTGCCTCAAAAGCAAAAGCTACCATTTAAGAAATTGCCTCTAGTGTGTAATCTTTAAATTTTTACAAAGTGTCTGACATCCAGAGGCAGGCGTAACTCCATAACTTGCATCTCTCTCTACACTCCTCCAGCTGTCTGTGTTCACATGTGAATATATTTTCTAACCTAAATACTAGGTACAAGAAGGTCCAATGGTTTTAGCGAGGGTCACAAAATTGCTTAAAAACTTAAAATATTTAAATAGCTGGCTTCTCTACCTTAATTATTCTGGCTTTCAAGGCTATAAAACTGCTTCTAAATAGAGTGTATTATTCAATGTATAAAATATCCTAAGGTACTGCTCATATTTAAGAGTATCGATGACACCCAAGGTCACATCTATGAAGAAAAAAACCAACCATGATAATTTCAGTAAAGTTTGGGCATCAACTGAAATTCAAAAAAAGCAGAGTCAGGAGGGATAATTTATGCAGTTGTTCATTTGGTTAAAAATGTTGAAAAAGGAGAAGGCAAGGTTATTTTTTTTCTAACCTCCTAATTATTTTAAAGAATCATGCAGAGAATAAACTTCAAGCTTTGACTTTTCAGTGAATTCTTGTCCCAATTAAGTTACTTGAAAATGATACTATGACACCTAAGAGGAAATAAACAAAAGGGTCTGTATTACTCAATGTAATTACTCTTTTAAAATAATATGGCAAATTTTCACTTTTGATACATGCACACCACATAAACTGATAACTAATCTTTCTGCTGTAAAAAACTAAAGAAACTGAATTAAGGGGGGGAAGTTTGTTTTATCTTATAAGAATTCAAGGGATGGCTTCAGAGGCCAAAAACAAAGTGAAAGCAATAATCTACAGAGTTAAGTAAACTCTAAAGCTGCTGGCTACTTTGAAGGCACCTGATAATCTCTGGTGACCCTGGGACTCATTTCTGACAACTGCACAGGAGATGGGAGACAGGAAACAAAAAAAGCCTGGGTCCCACCCTTGCAGTGGAGGGTGTCAGATTAGAACTTCAAAATAAAGCGAGAACCCCTAATGCTGCATCTTCAGGGAAAGGCACTGTAGTGTCTAGATATTTTTATACATATGTATATGTATTTTAATATATACTAATATACATATAATATATATTATTATAAGTGCCTATGTTAGAAGCCATAGCAGAGTGTTATACATTTTTCTCTATTTCACAATGATTCAATTTCAGGAATGTTTTATGGGAAGAACTGTAGGTAAATCGGTTTAAAGGACAAAAAAGCTATGCCTATTATAATCATGTTATATCAGTCTTGCTATTTAGAGAAAAATCCTGTCCTTGCTATAGATTCTAGGATTTCCTCTGTTCAGAATACAGGTTTTAGTTACTAGACCCATCATCTTCATCTTTATAACAAACAATCCCAAAACTTAGTGGCTTAACACACCATTGATCCTGATTACAAATCTGCAACCTGTGCAGAGCTTGTCAGGAACAATTCATCTCTTCTTCATTTGGCGCCAGTTGACATAGTTCAATGGATAGGAATTAGAACCATATAAAATCTCATTCACTCAAATATCTGGCAGTTGATAACAACTGTTCTATGGGGCCTTAGCTGGGGTTGATTGCCAGAATCCCTACAACATAAGCTCTCCATGCAGCTTGGGTTTTCTGACAACAGAGTGGTCAGGTTCCAACGGCAGGCATCATGAGTAAGACACCCAGAAGCCATCTCCTATGTTATGACATAGCTCAGAAGTCAGGTGGTATCATTCCTGCAACATTCTATTCACTGAGGAAGTCAGTCTTCCAATTTCAAGAGGAAAGGAAAAGAAATATACCCCACCTTCAAATGGGCTTTGACAAAGTTCCAGGACCAAAAGTCTTGCTAAGGCCATTTTTTTAAAAGAAAATATAATATACTATATTTCTCAGTCTCATTACAAAATTGTCATTAGATGTGTCCAATGCTTAGCCAAAACAGAGGGAGAAAGAAATCAGAGAGAGAATGTTTGTTGGGAATGGTTAGCCAGAAAGTTCAAGTTTTACCCTTGTTTACCTGGATGTGGTTAGGGGTAACTTCTCACCTTCCTGAGGCTGACACTCATACTCCAGAAATGTGCCAGCCAATATCTAGCTCCAGAGGTGGCAGTCCTTCTGCCATCTTTGTTTGCCACCAGATGCATAGAGAGTGCAGAGTACTTTGAGGGAATGGCCATGAATGCCTCTTATGTGCTTTTTGAGAGTCAAAGGGGAGTTCTTCACAATGTGATGAAGATTACTTTATAAAGATCACCATTTATGTTGTATTAAAATGCGTCATTTTTCCCAAGGCTACAAAATAAAACATTAAGCAAAGGTCGGAAAAAAGAAAGACAACAAAAAAAATAAGCCGGGGGGTTATCACAGGGACTAAAACCATGAAAGACAAGGCAGATCACCTCTCCCTATTTGAGCAGCTGTCCATCAGCGCGCGCGCACACACACACACACACACACACACACACACACACACAACACAACAACTCAACGTTCTGCACCTCCTTCAGTGTTTTTTCAAATGTGGTCAGCCTGGCATTCTGTGATACTATAACATGAAACAAGAAAGCTCTCTTAGCCATCTTAGAACATCAGTACTCTCTCTTCTAAATGTATTTCCTTGGTAAGTCTTTTTT
Organism: Murina feae; assembly: GCA_004026665.1. Classification (NCBI taxonomy): domain Eukaryota; kingdom Metazoa; phylum Chordata; class Mammalia; order Chiroptera; family Vespertilionidae; genus Murina; species Murina feae. The sequence goes on from PVJC01021652.1 coordinate 15,546, forward strand.
TAAATGCGAAAGGATGTACACCTATTAAAATATTTTATGGAATGCTCACAGAGCTAGAAGAAACATTTGAAGGAGATGACCTTAACAGTCCTTTCATTTTGCCCAAAAAGTTCGATGATCCAGAATCAGAGTAGGGGCTGCAGGGAGCAGAGAGGTATAAGCTAATTACTGACGACTCAGAGGACAAGGAAAGGAACATTTCCAGTGGGACCACAGAGTAACTTGAGCACCAGAGACTAAAGAAGCTAATGCTCTAACCTTTCTTGCTACTGACAGGTCCACTTGAGACAAAGCATAGTCTGTCTAGTTTTCCCTCCTCATTTCTGCATTTCTTAGATACTTACTGAAAAGTGGCAGGCAGACAAATATGTTTTCTTGTCTAAAAAGCTTTTTTAGAAGGACTGGTTCAAAATGATTTTAGCACAAAATCGAAGTAAGAGGACGTTCCAAAGTGACCATGAATACAGAGCCTTGGGGAGGATGGTAATGGTGGGGGTGTCAGCCTCAGCTTGCCCTGTTCCATGGGGTCTGGCTTCCCAGTTCCTCCTGCCTCACTCCAGAACTCTTGCTCTGCACTGGTTCTCTCGAATTTTAGTCCCGCCCAAGTGTTTCCTTGCATTACAGAGCACACCCAATGAAATTAAACAGAGTGATTGCCAAACATGTGGGTGCCAGCTTTTCCCAGTGTTTAGGGTGCTGGGAAGCTCCAAAACAGAAGTGTGAATTAGATGGACTTTCCTTGCTAATTCCCCACATCTCCTCACAGTGGCCTTGTCCCCTCCCAAAACTTGCAGTTCTCAACTTGAGCTGGGTTGCTTAGAACTGTCCACAATGAACGTCATAAGACAGCCCTTTCCCTCTCACCCTCCAAAACTTTACTTCCAAGTTCCGTCTCTCAAGTTCTACCCCTGACCTCAACAGCTTATTCTGTTATTTCATGCTGGGACCTATCTATGGTTACATGATTTCTTGGCACTACTGAAGTAAGGATTTCTACACATGATATTATTATTCAACCCCATCAGCCTGAACTTTGTAGCAGACAACCATGTGGTCCAGATCAAAGCACTCTGGGCTAACAACTGCCTGGTCTCTAAGAGTAAGAGTAATTCTATCAGCATTGCCCTATATCATAGAAAAATGAATAAGCTTGTCTTTCCAAGCACTCTGTCCCCATTACTATTGATTCTGCATTATTACAAATCAAGTAAATTATTGCTCTTTAACACACTTACATCTGTAGTGCAATAACCTGGGCTATTCTGCCAGTATAGAAATTCCATTATTCTTATATTCGGGTTGATCTGACATCACTGTCTAAGCATCTAATTGTCTCTGTCTCTACCTTTCCCCATGCCACTGGACTCAACACAGTGGGGGCATAATTTTCCTAATGAAAACCCATGAATGTTATTCCTCTGCTTAAAGCATGACAGGGGCTCCTGAGTCATCGGAGTCAAAACAAAGCTGACAGAGAGACAAGATCTCTCCTCTCCAACCACACCCAACCACTTTATTTCTTTCCTTATCCCCTTGCTCACTTCCCTCCAGATAGCTTAGCTTTTTCACCATTTCTGGAACTACTATCCAGGCTCATTCCCTCCTCCAGGCTTTTGCTCTTACAGTTCCCTCTTCCTGACCCTCCCTTCCCCCAGATATCTTCACTTTTCCTCCAGCATCATTTTGCTCAAATGTTGTCTTCTCTGAAAGATACCAGATTGTTCTATTTAAATATGCAAACCCCTCTCTCTTAGACCCCTTCTCTTGCTCTGTTTATTTCCATAGCGCTCACTTCTTTCTATTTTGTTATAGATTTGTTTTACTTAGTACGTTTACAGCTGGTTTCCTTCCACTGGAATGTAAGACTCATGGAAGCAGGATTTTCTGACAGTTTTTTTCACCAGTACCTTCAGTGCCTATAAAGCAGCCCAGCAAATAGTTGGTGTGCAATAGATATTTATGTTTATTGAATTAACAAAGGTTTTGGTACTTCCTTTTCTCATATCCTAGCTCCAAGTTCCCCAGGAAAAAAAGAAACCCTTATTATGCTGCAAAACTGACATCAGTTTACATGGATTTGGGTCAGCTCTATGGTTAAAAGATGTCTCTCTCCGTCATGTAGTAAGAGATTTGAAGGTACTTTATCCTCTCCCAGTAGCCTATGCTCACCCAATATGAACATAGTTTAAGCCCTGAGCTTATCTAACTGTCATACTATTCTGGGCACAATGACTCCTCTCTAAATTCCAGTGCAACTTATGAGTCCTGCAAACTCAATGGATTTGGGTCATGGGAAATTATTTCAAAATAAACATGCCTGGGATATTCAGTCCCTTAACATCTTGTTCAAATATCTGCTTCATAATATAGTGATATTATGGAGTGGTGACAACACGGTCACAGATGTGCAAACAAATATGAAAGTGGGAATATATTGTGGTTATTTGAATTCTTTTGGCATCACAAAAATCTCTCAGTCACATTGTCCATCGGTTGCCTGTTGGGCTTTTATTCAGAAAATCAAAGAGTTTTACACAAACTTGTGCTGAGTGGCATTTAGGATCGTGAGGAAGGCGGAGGAACCAGTATTGGCTGTTCAAAGTCAAGGTTTCCAAGGTGAGCCCCACCATGCATTTCTCTCTAATTGCAGAAGTCAGCTTTTGTATTTAGCTGACTGCAAAGATGGCTGTCACGGAATGCTCAAAAGCATTCGGTTTACAAGTATGCATTGGCGTTACCCATACAGAAGAGACCCACAATTTGCTCTTCGGGCCATTCACACCTTATTCTCCCGCTTAGTCACAGAAATGGATTAAGAGGGCACAAGTCTATACCTGTGCGGACACATAGAAAAGGAGATCAAAGGGGAACTGAAAGCAGACACTGAATATATCAGATTCCTTTTAGGCAAGATACCAACATTTCAACAGAGCCGCTCCTTAAATTCCATTAGGCCTGCTCTGAGAATCTCTCCCAGCTCAAAAATTCTATGCTTCACTGGTTCTTTCAGACCCTCCGGATATTGACATTAACTAATTTGCTTGGCTGAATTAGGATGAGGTTTCTGATGCTTAAACAGCCACAATTTCATGGTACAAGAAATACAGAGACCAGAGGGATAACCAGGTGAGAACGAGTTTATTCTGTCAGCACTTTATTGAAAAAGAAAAACAAATGGACAAAAAACAGCAACTTTGTTCAGGTCCAAACAATTCAAATATCCCCTGAGGCTGCCAACTCTACAATATAGGGGGAGACATGGTCAGAGAAATGGAAAAAAATAACCAAAGGAAGAAATAGGGACCAGAGAAGAGAGTAGGGGCATGCCAAGGGCAAAGAAAATGAAGGGTGATGTTTCACCACCACTCGGGCATTAGTGCAATCTACTTCAATTGCTTTATCTAATTAACTTAAAAGGAAATGTGATTTACTGGAAGTATTGGTTTGGAAGTCAGAACACCTACATAATGTAATCAATGAGTTTATGCAAGTGTCTTCATCTCTCTGATCATTATTCTCCATAACTGTAAAATTAAGGAATTTGGCTCTGAAGAGTTAAATGATGCTGGCAAGTCACAAGTACCTAGATTTAAATCATGCCATATGTGTGTATACTGTGTGTGTGTGTGTGTGTGTGTGTGTGATTTAGCGCAAACTGTCTCTCCCTCTAAGTGTCAGTTTATTCCTATTTAGGACACTAGCTCAAAGTGTAGTTACTTGGCTGCAAGGAAAGAAAATACACAAAAGTATTTGTCACCTATTAGGTTCTTGATTAATATCTGTTTGAGGGTTCAGGGAGGACAAAGAGAGTAAAGAAGCTCAAATACAAGGTGACAGAAGAGTTTACACTTTGGATGGTGAGTTCACAATAGAGTATACAGATGTTGTATTATAAAGGTGTATACCTAAAATTTATATAATGTTATTTATAAGCCAACGTTAGCCCCAATAAATTTAATTTAAAAAATATTTGTTTAAAAACAAAGGAAATCTTAAAGATAATATTACAGAGGAGTCAGAAAAAAGATTTTTAAAAAGTAGGATATAAGAAAACTCTAAAATGTTATTTTGCTTCCATGTTATCATTATGTGTGAGAGTAGGTGATTTTACATATATAAAAAAACATTTTTAAATCATGGTTGGTATGCTGGAAGTGCCAGTCAGCAAGAAATCATGAGCCAAGGGCAGCTTTGAAAAGGGATGGGGAGTGCTTGCTTTGAGAGCCCATATAATAAAATTGGAAGGAAAAGGGATGGGGGAAAAGATGGCTGTAAATGGCTGGCTCAGCCTAGAGAGGGGCCAGGAGTATAGATTACCAAGCCCAAGGGGAGCAGTGCTCTTGACCTCCATCTGGCCAGTCTTCAGGTCCACCAGATCTGCCCTCAGGGTGCAGGGCAGGGCACAGTTGCACTGGCAGGAGTTTTCAGTGCAAGTAGAAAGCTGTGCCGTATCAGAGAGGATGGGTGGGTGGCTCTAAGAGAGGTATGAAAAGCAGAGGCCATTCCTGGGGTACAAGAGTCATGTCAGGGGTTTAGGGGCCCTAATTGACAGCCAGGGCCAGATCTCTAAGGTGACTGGGAGGGGAACTAGATGTGAGTATCAACAAGCAGAAGTGGAGCCAAGAGACTGAGCTGTCCATGGAAAACAGCAAACTTTTTCTGGAGTTCACTGGTCCAGAAGGGAAGGAGCTGCAAATTTCCCATCAGCGCAGGCTCTGACTGGTTTAAGGATCCAATGGTTCTAAACTTGCAGGTGGGAGAATTTTAAGGTCCACAGCTATGGAAAATGGCACTGGTCCTAATTGGTAACATCTGCAGATGGATCTGGGCACTCACTTTGCCAGAAGGCAAACACATCCTCAGCATTCAGCGACCATGAATATTACCTACAGCCCAGAAGGCAACCTGAGTATCTACAGCAGATGCAGTATGTCAATGAGCATGTTGTTCGCCACCACAAAGATCTGATCGAGAGGGAACCAAACAAGGAGGGCAACGCAGGAGAAGGCAAGTTCTAGACACCCTCTCATTAAGCCCCATGAGCACCAGGTATAACCCACACCAGCTCCACTTAAATGTCTCCCCTTGTACATTTTTCACAAAACTGAGGGTAAATTGGACATTTCAGTCCCAAATCCAGCCCACAGGCCGTATTTATTTGGTCTTTCAGGCTTAAATGGAAGAGTAAATGGAGGACTTTTCTCTGCCAATCAGAAAATAATAAGCAATGTGGTACCCAATCCGGCAGGGGTATGTACTTAACCCATCATATTAAGAATTTCACACGTAAGGTGGAGATAGTATCTGGGCAGATACAGAAGAGCTAATTGTATCAACAACAGTGCTCTGACAGAGGCCGTGAGTGATCTGCTTCTAAATGAATCAAATATTTCATGAGCACAGTTGGCAAAACCTAGCTGTTTAAAAGCTAGCAGCTTAAAAAAATACAAACAATAAAATGTTTGTCTTGAAAAGAATTTTAGAAACTTTGTTTAGGGCCAAAGCCAGCTTCGGTATGTTGAAACAAACATAGAGTGTGCTTCATTATGGGGCTCAGGAAGTAACATAAAATATTTTCTACCAAAGTCTGCCTCCAGGCAGTTGTAGTGGAATTCATTCAGCAATTTCTGTATAATTTGAAAAGAAATAGCAGGCAGTCCCTTTAGCAATTAAAGACACATCTCAAAAGATAAGTAAAATGGAGTTAACTCAACCCAACTCTAAAGATAATCAACCCTGCATGGTGCAGAGAGCATAAAAAGTAAAGCGGTAAAGGAAATAAGCCAATCCAGTCTCCACATGAAGGAGTCCAGGTTTGATGAAGGTGAAGAATAGAAAAGTGTGTGGAAGGGAAGGCGAAACTCTATCAAGCAGCCAGCTAAATTACAAGCAGAATAAGTGACTGCTTATAGGAAACATTTAAGGGAAATCAACAGGTCTACAAACAAATAACACAAGACTAATGAGAATGGTCAAATCTGGTCCAGAAATAAGCCAAGGTATTTTATTTTTAAGAGCTTTGAACATAATCAGACCACCTCTAGGCATCACTGAGGGAAGCTCATCCACCTCACTCCAAGGTCCTTAAAGGGGATTCTCTCCTACTCCTCTGGTGTCCCAAACAATCACATCTTACATACGGTGTGTAAATAAGGCAGAGGGGTGAATTGACTAGGTCATGGTTTTGGAAGCAGAGTAATTCTATAAATTTCCAGCTATGTGACTTTGGGCAAATCCCCTCTCTAAGCTTCAGTACAGTCAGGCATTTTCAAAAGGAGTTAAGAATTACTTCATAACAATGTCCTCTGAATTAAGTGAGGCAGAGGTAGAGACAGAAGCTTATGAAATACTCAACTGTATTGTTGAGTATTAGGGTCAGTTATGTGCAAGTCAAAATGCTAAGCATCATATATATAGCATTCAATTAGTGAAACTGTCCTAATATTGGGATATGTTACCTGCCTTCACATGTGAGGGCACTGAAGCTGATTTTCCAGTCTCCTTTCTCTCTGCAAATAATGATATTCAAATCAGATAAAGAAAAAAAAAATGGTTCAGCCATGGAGTCATTGATTGCACATATAATCCCTTAATTGTCAACAGAGGGCCTCAAAACCACTATGAATTATGAGGAAAGAAACTTAATGCCCTGACAGTCTCTCTTAATCCTGGTCCAATTCCTAATATATTATTGGGGTGTGGTATTTTTTTTTATTTGCTTCTTTGCTCATTTGTTTGTTTCTCCCCTAGGAATTTGACTAATTTTTCTCTTTCACTGATACCAACAGTTTTACTAATCCACTCACTTCAGTCTGTGTCTGAAATAGAAACAGCATACTATTTTTTGCTCCCTATAAAATGATTTCATGATTTCCTTTAGAAGATCTAGAGAGTCCAAGAAAAGAAATAAAAAGTAAATAAATAGCTGAATTCTCCAATGTAAGGACAGCACATATAAGATCAAAATATAAATATATCAATCATTACTAATACCCTGGGAAATCATGTTATCTTATTTTCAGAAACCTAGAGCTATCAACTTTCCTTACAGCTGTTAAGAAAGAATCTTCAATTTGAAGACATTCATCTTTCAGATACTTCCCTGTAAAGACAACCATCATAACATCTGAGAAAGTAGAGAAAACAAAGTTGGACAATATCCTAGAGGAATATCATCAGCTGGCTACCCTAACTGACACCAAACAAGAGACAGAAAATGGGGGGAATCTACATGGTTCATGACTCAGCTGTGACTCATTCAGAGTTATTCCCATCTCAGTTTATTTCTGGCCTGTTTGCTCTTCCTGAAAGATATTCCCTAGTTAGCTTTTAAAACACAGCCACCACAGAAAGAAGTGATGCATCTTCATTTATTATTCCAAGGAGATCAGCATCATCCAGTCTCATCAGAGTTATGTGACCTTCCTGCCATTTCAGGGTCCTCAGGTAGAGTAAGGTGATCAGCGACCACAGTGTCTAGATTCCACACCCACTCAAACACATATGCTTTCGTTGTTTCTTTTTGGTTCTGCTTTCTGGATTTGTAGAATGTGGTCCCTGGGCACAATTCTGAGGAATATCTTAAGAAGGCATGTGGGCTAATACCATCGATAATACCTGGGAGGTTTCTAGAACTACAGAACCTTGAGTCCATTCCAGACTTACTGAATCAGAATCTATAAATTGCCAAGATCTCAGGAGGTATGGATATGCCTAAAGTTGAGAAGGCCAATGCTAGAGGCTCAACCATCAACCTGTCAGCTGAGAATCTTGCTACCAAGTTCAAGTGAGACAAAATTTGAAAGATGATCTGAAAAATTATGTTAAGAGTGTCTACTACCATAATTGGTTAGTGGGAAACTAGGAAAAGAAAGGAATCCCCTTGATCCAATTCAGATGAGGCACTATGGCTTTTATTCGCTCTTGGGTAGGAGGCCCTTCTTTTCTTTTTTTCCTAAATACGGTTTTATTGATTTCAGAGAGGAAGGAAGAGCAGAGAGAGAAACATCAATGATGAGAATCATTGATAGGCTGCCTCATACATGCCCTGCACTGGGGATCCTGTCCATAACTTGGGTATGTGCCCTTGACCAGACTCAAACCCAGGACTCTTCAGTCCACAAGCTGACACTCTATCCACTGAGCCAAACCAGCTAGGGCGGGAGGCCCTCCTTGGTGGCCACAGTGCAGAGGCACCACCATAGTTAATGCTGTTGGCTTTTACTTGCACCTGTTTCTGCCTGTGAAAGTGAAGCAACATGCTACTCCTGTTGCCACAGCAGGTCCATGCTCCCTCTTTTTCCACTATAGAAGGAGCCTTATTTTTGATAACTGCCTCGAGAACAACTCTACTTATTCTGGCTCCCTGCATGAAGGTTTTGTTCATCCTATTGATATTTGGTGTGGAGATGACTGATGCTGGACACTGTGGAGGAATATTTAGGAGCAGGTATCTTTGGTTTAGTTGCCATGGGTGATTAATGAGGAGTTGGGACTAAGAAACAACTACATGGCTATTCAGGCTGAAATGTAAGATAAAATTTCACTGAAATAGAAGTTAGGGATTCTGTGATAGACACCACATGTTCACTCCATTAAGCAGTCAGAGCTTTTCTTATGTTCCTTGTGACAGGGCACTGAACCCTGTAATAAACATTAGCTAGAACTCTTTATCCACTGACTTACCATTAAAGTGGAGCAACAGGAGGCTCTGGAAGGGTTTTAGATAAGGCAGAGGAGGGGAGGAGCCATAGAATTTCTCAGAAAGCTTTACACTGAGAAATATCTCTAGCATAGGTTGTAGCTCTTTGTAGCTCGAGTTCATTCATGGAACCCTCCTAACAAGTTTCCATCTCACCCAAGGGACTCTTCCCACCATGATTCTAGTAGTACTGGCTTAGCAAGGCCCCTACCGTGAGATGCCCACTCTTTTCAGATAGTCCTGCTGTTGCGTTTTGGTTCTCCCATATCCCTCCACCACAGGAGCTGGGAGTAGCATCCTGTTATTGTCTCTTCAGCTCTTCTCAAACCCTTTAAATTTTTTTCTCAAATTAAAGTCATTCTAATGAACAATTTAGAATGGGTTCCATTTGACTGACCTCACTCTGACTGATACACTGACCTTTTATTCTATAAGCTTATGCATCAGAGTCTGCAAATTTGGGACATCTGGCCCAGCGGGAAATGTCATTGAAATTAACCTTCAGGCTTAGAATGAGGTTCATAGAATTTTATTGCAAGAAAGAATGTTAAGCATCATCTAAGTCTGTCATTTCACTAATGAGGAGCTTCTCCCCAGAGAGACAGAGGGTGCCATGCCATCTCATAAAGTTCTTAAATGGCAGAGTCAAGACAAGTTCTGCCCATGTCCAACATGCTGCCACTAGTTTCATCTTTCTTCTATGGTATGTCTGCTACCTTCATGAAACCATTTGTATGTTTGATACCAAGCTCAACTAGTATGTAGAAGTATATTTCAATGTTATTGACCAAAGTTATCTTAGAGGAAATTAATGGGAAATGTTAGGGCTCTGTCATTAACACACACTAAATTTTTACAAAATTTGTAGAAGCCTATCACATATGGTTGAAATTAACCATGAAGCCTATATTAATAATATGGAAGATATTTATTGTCATATGAGTGAAGATGAGAGACTTATAGAGGACATCAAAAGTGGTAACATAAAAAAGAGGATCGGGTCCATAAAGTAGCCTAATAATAATTCTCTGGGAGTGGGGAAGGAACATTTCTTTAGAATTACATATACATAACAGGCAAGAATTAGCAAAGCAATTATTTATTAACACTATATACTATTTTCAAAAAAACACAACAATATATATTGTATGAGAGAAAGAGACATTGCTGTATAAATCTAAGATGTTAAAGAAAAATCTATATGTATGTTTTTGTAAAAGGCAAATACTCTTTAAACGATGCATAAAAAATCATCAAACCAAAGGGCTTAATTTAAGGCAGAATCAACAGATGAGATAAGGGGAAAACAAGATAAAATCATATAAGTACATTTCTGGCATCTACAGTAGTTTTAGACAGTAGCGTAATGTTAGAGTTAACATAGAATCCAGGCACAAACTACTTAGGCTCAACTATGACCTCTGACATTTACTTGTGTATAATGGTTAGGGCAGACCATGTTGCAGTAAAAACAAACAAAAACAAACAAACAAACAAAAACAGCCAAAATTATACTATGGTTCAAATATAGAGAAGTTTATTTCTTATTTAGGTTATAGTCTAAGTTGAATATTCCTGATAAGAGATGGCTTGAGAATGGATTTTGGTATGTATCTGACACTGTGATCTAGGACTAGTTACTTTACTTCTCTGAGCAATATACTATTACCTTGACATACAATCAATTTATTAAAACAAATTTTCACCTAAAAAGTAGCTTAAAGAGAGTGGCACAGATAAAGCAAAACATTTGTATGGGTGGGGGGGTTGACAAATCCTGTAAATAAAGCCATGGGTTGGTGAACTGATGCTATGCTCAAGAAGCATCACTCTGCACCTTCTGATGATGAGGGCACTGGGAATGCATGGGAGGCTGAGAAAGAACAGCTGCCACAAGGACAATGAGAAGACAAAGAAATTCTTCACAATTTTGCCTTGGGAAGTCTTTTCTTATATTGTTTCATTGAACTTTGCTTCTCTGCACCAGAATAAATTAAATCAACCAGGTGTTTTATAGTCTAGCTGTCTGGGTGAGGACAGCCAGGCTTAGACAACCAAGAACTTCTGAGCATTTGATATGTAGCTGTAAATCCAATCCACGATTGAGATTAAGACTGAGCATCTAACTTCAAAAGATGCAACTTCACAAAGAAGGTATAGACAGACAGGTCATTGGCAGATACTTAGAATTTAATTGTAAGTTTTTTTAAATTTCCACAAAAGAGCTGTGGCCATTCATAAAAGAATATGAAAAATAATATAGCATTCAATTGATCAAGAAATGATTGGTTAAAGGAACTTATCTGAGGTGTTGTAGACTCAAATCAGAGAAAATTAGAAACCAACTGAATTTGAAGAGTTTAGACCAAGAATTGCTGTCATAGAACAATTAGAGGCAAGACTTCATATTCTCAAAGTGATTCAAGATGAATCAGTTCTGCCCAGCATCTCAGAAAAACAAATAACAACAACAACAACAACAACAAAAAACTTGATGTCAATGAGCTGTACCAATTCCTATGGGATAGGAAAGCTACTCTACCAAAATAGTAAAGCCCTTTCCTTCAGTGTCTTTTAACTCTGGCAAAAGAATTAGGTACATAGATGATCAAATGTACTTTTCTTTTTGCAAAAATCAAAGGATGGAAGAATTTAAACATATTTTTAAAGGTTTAAATTAATTTAATAGACTAAATCTAAAATGAGCCTGATTATTTAAATAAGTATCATCTTCATTTGAATTGATTGAAAAGTATCACCCCCCATAGTGATCTTTAAAGTTTGCTAGATTTATAAATACTACAATCACATTTGTACATTAAACTTAAAGGCTTAAGGAAAATCATGTTTTAAACTATTACTTTAAAATTGAAAATTTAAAACTCTTATTTTTAAACTATTTCTTTATAAACTGAAGTCATTCACCCACCATCCATCAGCTCTGAAATACACACACAAACACACACATATACACACACACACCCCCCAAACAACTGACAAGGATACAACATTCCTGCCAGGAAAACACCTTACCCCAGTCCAGTGTCTAAAGGAGACAACAGTAGTCAGTGCACTCTCCCTGCCTTTTTGTTCTCTTTTGTCAAGGAGAAAGGGGACAAAGCATTTGAGCCTTGACTTCTTTGAGCTCAAAGATAGTGCTGAATAGCTCAATATTCAGGTGGAGATCAAAGAGGTTGGATATTTTCACTGTGAAAGACTAAATGTACCAGGCAATTAAGGAGATATGATTTTATTCAGGCTTTTACATTAGGGAAAAAACATTCCTTAATGAGAAATATCTCAAAGGAAAGAGAGAAAACAAGGGACTCCTGGAAGCTGGCAGGGATGGAGTGGGTCTTGTCTTGAAATATACCACGGCAGGGTAGTCTTTGGGTTAGCCTAGCAATTTCTCAGAACAGAGCAAGGGGTCAGAAGCAGTGTTTGTTTTCTCACTATCCTTGCTTTACAAAAGCACAGGACTCAAATAAAATGCAATATTATCATAAACACTAGTGGCCCGGTGCACGAAATTCATGCATGGGAGGGGTGGTGTCCCTCAGCCTGGTCTGAACCCTCTCCACTCTGCCCCTAACTACTCTACCTGCAGGTCTGCTTGCCCCCAACTGCCCCCCACCACCAGCATGCTTTCCCCCAAATGCCCCCTGCCAGCCTGATCACCCCCAACTGCCACCCGTACCAGTGTGCTCATGCCCAACTGCCCTCCCTGCTGGCCTGCTCCCCCCTACCTTCCCTCCCCACTGGCCTGCTCACCCCAACT